>PVIU01020043.1:0-34893 GCA_004026605.1 Ondatra zibethicus
TTGCCACCTCCGGGAGCAGACCGCTTTCCAGACATACTCAACAGCTTTACATCTTCCTCATCTTCATCTTCTGACTCTGCATCTTCCTCTACAGCTACTAGGTGCTGTCCACTAATGTGCACAGGCCCTGAACCACACTTCAATCTTAAGACCACAGGTGGTGTTATTTCAAATCCCCCAAGAGAAACTGTTGGCTGTAGAGACATTTTCAAAGTTGCCAGTGTTACTTTAATCGGACTGCCTTCATAGTTCATTGCTTCCGCCTCTACGATGTGCAATTCGTCTTTTGCCCCAGCACCTAAACTAACCGTTCTTAGTGATAACTGGTGCTCATTCTCATCATTATCCACCTTAAAGTGATAATCTTTGTCAGCTTTTAGTTCACAACCGAAAAGGTAGTTCTGAGGCCTTAGAGGGCTCATGTCCATCGAGTCTTCCATGAGGTGGAGGCGCGTTCTTCGGTGGCAGAGAAATCGGACGGAGGGCACTACCTGCTGCTCCTAAGAACAGGCACGCAGGACAGAATCACGCCAGGGCCAAAAAAATCATTGTTTTTAAACTATTCATTTACTTTTTAAAATATCATTACATATCTCACAGATGGATAGTTTAATACAACAATGTTCAAGCTATGTAAACAAAAAACAAACTTCAAGCTCATCTTTAAGTTATTGTTAGATTCTACAAGCATAAAATTGTTCTGTCAAAGTGCTTTCAAGGTTTCTGAAAATTCAGTCTCAATATATGGGCTCAGTTGTGAACCAGTGAAAGATAAAATCCAGTCTCCACACTTTTATTAGTACTGCCTGATACTTTATTTAAGCCTTGAATATTTAATATTTGTAACATCATATCTCATTGTAACAGAAAGGAAGGTGAGAAAATTTCCTATGTTTTTAAATTTAAGAATGAGCACAAGTGAGAACAACAGCAACAAAATGACATTTTTGCTCAGGAATTTGTCAAACCCTAAAATCAAACACAAATAAGTGCATTATGAATGCAGTTGGAGAGGTTAATGGATAAGAATCAATGAGTTATTTGCTTTGTATTATAAATTTAGAATAGTAAACATAAGTCCTTAACCACCAAGGAATTATAAACTGTTTTGGTATTTCACCTTACCACAGTTAGAATGGAAGATAAAAAATATGACAGGTGTGGAGAAGGGGAATGTTTAAACATATAATGGGAGTACAAACTCCTGTAATCATTGTAAAAATCTGTGTGGAGATTACACAAACAGCAAAAAAAAACCAAACAAACAAACAAAATAACAGTTCACCATGTGATCCAGCTATATTATCACTGGATATATACCCAAAGGCCTTTATATCCTATTATAGAGATATCTACTCATTTATATTCAAAGCTATTCTTTTCACAATAGCCAGGAGTCATAAATAGCCTAGATGTCCATCAACTACTGAATGGATAATAAAAATTCAGTATAGTTATATAATGAAATATTATTCACTGTTAAGAAAAATAAATTGATGGATCAGGAAGCAATTATTTTGAATGAGTCAAGCCAGACCCACAAAGATAAAGAAAACAGAGAAAGAGAGAGAGAGAGAGAGAGAGAGAGAGAGAGAGAGAGAGAGACTGCTGTTTGAACATTCATAGTCATCAGGAAAATACAAATTAGAACTACTCTGAGTTTCACCTTTATCTTGGTGCGGTGGTTTGAATAAAACTGGCCCCCATAAGATCATATATTTGAATTCTTAGTTACCATGTAGTGGCATTGCTTGAGAAGGATTAGGAGGTGTGGCCTTGTTAGAATAAGTGTGTTATTAGGGGTGGGTTTTGAGGTTTCAAAATCACATACCAGTTCTACTCTTTTTCCCTCTGCCTATGGATCATGATTTTTAATTATTTACTCCTTCACTAGCCTTATGTTTGTCTGTGTCCTCACCATGATGATAATGACCTAATCTCTGAAACTGTATACAGCCCCAATTAAATGATTCTTTTCTAAGTGTTGTTTTGGTCATGGTGTTCCTTCACAGCACTAGAACAATGACTAAGATACCCAGATGAATGACTACAATAAAATTTGACAAAAAAAAAAATCAATGCCGAAGTATACGATGTAAATAGGGTATGTTCCGTGTTTTATCTTCATTTGTGGATGTAAGCTTTAAATCTTTACATAAGTGTGTTTCATTTGAAACACCCATGGATGAGAGGAATTTAGTAAGGGAATATGAGGAAGGCAGGGATAGAGGAGAGAACTCAGTATAAAGGTTTAAAGGGAATAGGAAAGATTATATTAATGTTGGAGTGGAACGGTAGGATAGAGCAGAGAATACTTAGAGGGATAAATAAAACTTGACGTCTTTCAAGAAATTACATGGAACCCTACTACTTTAGACACACACACACACACACATATATACACACACACATAAACACACATATAGTTGTGTGTCTGTATATTTGTGTATAAATATAAATATATTTACTATAAATATAAATATATTTACTATATAAAGCTATATTTATATTAAAATATATTGAACTCATTAATTATACATCATATATAATAAATATTGTAATATATTTATGTGCAAAAATTTAAAATGGATATCATTGTCTCTAGTAGACACCACAGGTTCATAAATAAAAATCCCTGTGCAAAAAAAGAGTTACCTCTTTTAATGCTATTGGTCAGTGAGTTCTCAAAGACTCTATAAACATTATATGCAATTACCAATGCAGAATTTGACACTAAGACACTCTTATTGAAGGTACTATTATATAGACCAAGGACCTGTGACTAAACAGGTCATAAGCCATAGAGTAGAATATACCACAGATATTCTGCTGAATGGTTGTAGTATTAAATTGACTGCTAAGGACTTACCATTCTATCTGATACATCACTGTGTCTCTCAGCACTCATCTGAGAAGCTTCTATTTGCAGTAGATAAAAATTAACATAGAGACCCACAAATGTTCAAGATGTAGAGCATAAGAGAGTAATACTCAGCCATAAATGGGACATCTATAGCATATCCCCTCTTTCCATAGCTCAAGGATCACAGTAGATAAGGAAACAGAAAGATTTATAGAAGTCAGAGGCAGTGGATAACTACAAGGAAACAGTGTTTTCTAGACACAGAAGGACAACTGCAATATGATCTCATAATGATTATGACAGCATGCACATGACATTCAGAGGCTCAAATCAAAATAGATCAAAGCACAGAGGCAAAAAGGTGGTTACCAAGTCTTACTACCAGCTGAAGAGCTATTGGCAATTGATAGATGCTGGGCAAGGGAGAGTAAGTTTTCTTTGAAGTAAATTTATCATGTTCCAATGGAAAGTCACACATCCAAGAATGTATGGAGCAAAACCAGGCATGATGATTTTAAAAAGCAAACAAAAGCAGGACACAAATTTCTCTGAGTAGGGAGGTGAGCTGTGGACCAAGGTGAAATTAGATGAGGAGGTTAAAAATTCTACCAAACACATTGTATTAAATTCTCAAAGAACTATCAAAAATACTGAATGAACTATAGAACTTGTTTCTATTTATCTTTAATACATTTGTATTTGTTTTGTGTGAATGTTTGTGTCTGGCCAAATGGATATACTCACATCAAGTCATATATGTTGTGAACAGAGAACAACTTTTTGGAGTGGGCTCCCTTCATCAAAATGAGGGTACTGGTATCTAATTTAGAAGGATTCACCTTTGTCCATTAAGCCCTTTTGATGTTCCCCAGAAAGGTTTTTAAGATATGCAATATTAAGAAGCTTGTAGCAAAGCAATTTATAGCTGCAATCTAATCTCATTTTAGTCCAGGAATCTGCTTTTTCTCCTGTGAGTGAATGCATCCTTCAGGTGCCACTTTCCTTCTCTGTACTTTCACTGTGCAATGAAGGCTTATTGAGATGGCCGTCTAATGATGCTTTCAACCTGTAATAATCTCTGCTTTATACCAGAAACCTTCATTAGTGCCTGAATGATTATGTCTGAGTGTCTGTGTATTAAATGTGAATATAAATTTATAACATAATATAATTATGATGTATATCTCTGTGTGTTCTACACTGTATGTTACCACAGTTACATTTTGCTTAGTCTTTGGTAGTTATATGTTGTTTTGTCTTTGTGTATGTATTACTCTTTTCTAAAATAATGTAATGCTCCATCCACATGGTAAGACTTGCCTGAACGCTGCTTAAAATTTCCAAAAAGGCTTTTTTACCTTTGTATTTGGAGAAATGTATTATTTCAATGGAATTTTTGTAAATAAACTATATATATATATAAAACAATAATATGTATTATATAACAAGGATATATCTATATCTATTTATCTATCTGTCTATTTATCTATCTATCTGTCTATATATATATATCAAGGATAGCATTACTCTATTAAATGCTCTGAATGCTTTTAGTGATTTATCTGAATTTGTAAGTTTTACAATTTTAACAACTATAATTTCAGCAGTAGTGTCTGAAATTATATTGAATTTCTGTGTATTCAATGCATATGTCTTTCTTCTACAGAAGACTAAACTATCTTATGTATCAATATCATGCTTTTGTTTATCTTCCTCTAAGTTAAACTGTAATTGAAATTCCAATGAAATCAATATAATTTATACTATATGTTGAGAATTGAATTAATCAATGACATACAAAGAAACTTCAAAATTGCTTTATCCCCATATATAATTTCTGTATTTTTACTTCCCTATTTTGTGTTATGTCACTTTCTCCAACAGTCTGATAGTCACAATTTTCAATTTGATAAATCAGAAACTATTCTAACAGGGCACTGTGAAATGGTTCAGTTGTTAAAGACTTTTGCCATTGATCCTAATAATCTGGATTTTATCCTTGGAACCTCATAATAGAAGGAGGTATTGACATCCACAGGTTGTCCTCTTATCTTCACATAGGCACTGTTGCATGTGCACCACCTTCACTAAATTACAAATAAATATTCTTTTGTAATTTACTTATTTATTTTACATCCTGACCAAAGATTCCCCATTCATCTGCTCTCATTTATATTTAAGCTAGACTAAAACTATCAATGTTGCTTCTTTTGTTGTACAGTCACTCTCTAGATTACATGTTTGCTTTTCAGAATGAAACAGGGTATTAACTAAATTCAAAAGATAAACTTTCATTAATAATCTAAAGTAATAATCATCTCCCCTCAAAATGATTACAATATATACAGAATCTATGATATTCTACAGATTCTATCAGCTGCTTCTAAATATCAAATTTTAACTCAGTACTGATCCTAATTTTTTATATGAAGTTCATAATTAGAGGTTTGCAAATCTTGCTTTTAATCTATGACAAGGTTATTTCCCTTAGATTAATTGTTCAGTATTGATAATCATATTTGACTCTCATACAAGTACATATTTAAAAGCTTTTCAAATTTTCTGTAGTGTGGGTTCATTATTTTATTATTTTCTACTAGCTAGAGAGGAAAATCTTTAAAAACATCTAATCTAATCTCTTTATAACATTTCCGCATCCTTTAAAGCATGAGCAGAGAAGTCTTCACTGAAGACCACTTGTAATTCCACACCTTTGTACTAATCAGTTTTACTCATATACAGTCCTTATATAATTTTTGTCAACTGCTGAATGATTAATGGAATACAATAACCAGCATTCTGTGACTATAAAACTTAGAGTGGAACCTCCTTTATTTTATAATTCACTCCTATATAATGTACATAAGTAAATAAAAATATTTGGGGTTCTCAATTCATTTGTTCCTGTACTAGAATTCTAGATAAACTTCTGTTTAGGTTCTGTGTTATTTGTTGTGTTTTAATACATGGCTTATGTACAAATCACAAGTTCTTGCAATCACTTATTAATGTACATGTCCCTATTCAGAAAATAGATTTGAGATCTTGTGGGACAAGGAAAAGTTTAATCTGAAAAGTCAGTGAAAATAATGCAAATACATTTTTCATGTTTAGCATTGTTTTCCCATAGATAATTCTAAATAATGACTGAATAACTGTGCAAACAAGGTAATTACTCATCATCTGTGTTGGGTGGTATATACATATATAAGTGACAGTGGCTGATCATTTTCTTTATACTCTGAAAGTTTTATAGAAAGAAATTATGAAGGGATAACCTTCAATCAGAAACTTTTGGGATTTGAAAGCAGCTAGCTAGAGAAAAGAGAAAAATTCAAAATAACAGAAATTGATAATTGCAAAAGATTTTAAAGACAGAATGCATTTTATACATTCAAAGACTATCAAGATACCTAATGTGGGTTATATGTAGTAATACAGGGTTATGCACAACAAGAATCAGATTGCACAGAAATTTGAGAATGTAAATAGAAGTTATGAGATGATTTTAACTAAGGGACATGAAATAGGATGTTGTGGAAAGATTTGAGGAATAAGACAATATTCACCTAGGCTAGAAGAAATGTGAACATATTTGAGAAATACTAAAAGTAGAACAGACTGCATTTATGAATTGATATACTTAGGGAGTAAATAAAATAAGTAAAGAAGATTCCTTTGCTCTGGGTTGAGGCATTAGTTAAAGAATCTTGCTTTTTACTGACACGCTTTGGGAATGTAGGGGCTACCTGTTATTTTGTTTTTTCTTGTTCGGTTTCATAGTTAAGAATATAGCATCCTGATATTTTCATGGGGATTTATTTCCCCCCTTCTTATTACACATTCTGTTTCTGTTGTTATTGTTTTGTGTGCTTGCTTGCTTCCTTGATTTTCTCTTTTTTGGTGACTACTTCACGTCCTAGATTCAAAAATGGATATGTGCTGGGTGCTTGACTTACCACCATTTTCAAATCATCTGTCAGAACAATCAAATGAGTAGCAATATTTGACCTAAGTGCAAGCCTGACAATATTGTTTTAGAAAGAGATGTTTTTTAGTGAGATTAAGTAAGTGAATTTCAGATTAGAATACCTAGGGATTACCATACTATAGAAAACATGACAAAAAATGAGGCCAATGCAGAGACAAACCACGTCAGGAGGTAAAATGAAAGATTAATTTCTGAAGCTATCTGCAAATCTCTGAAGTCCTCAAATCAAATATAGTTGACCTTTAAGTTGCCTATCCTAAAAATTAGTTCTCACATGCGTGAGACTACATGAATTGGATCTGCCTTCCACCTAATCAAGAGTTCTAGCTTATTAGGGTGAGATATGTTTTAGGTAGATTAATTTGGAATTGCTTATTTAAGCTTTTTATATTAAATCTCATGATGACAGTTAAATTTTAATTTCATACAAATTATCATTTTGTGAATTCATGTTTCAAATATTGCTAAATCTTATGAGCTTACAGCTATTAGATATTTCTGTGTAAATATCAAATAAAATGTTATATGAAATACTTGGAACCTTAGAAAGAAGTCAGAGGTTTTTATGGCTGAAAAATTTCACAATAGTAAAAAACTTCTAAGTTGTAGAAGTAAAGAATTAAACTTGTATAATAAGACCAATTGAATCAATAGCTTATTCAGGCTAAACTTGTAGGCAGCATGCTATATCAATCTCAAATCTCACAGATGAAGGAGAATATAAAGAAGTTCAAAAATAATCACCAATAAAGGTAGAAATAGAATTCTTTGGAAATCAAGAAAGTAATGAGCTTCATTATTTTTTATCTATCTTCATAAAAAATAATTTAATATCTCTGGATTTCCTTAACCAGTTCTTATGATCATCACTAACACACTGAGCCTCCTCCATGTTCCAAACGTGTTCTATACCTGTGTTAATAGTGGAGCACCTTTGAATGCTTGAATACATCTAGAAACTTACTATACAGGGGCTATTTTATCATTTGGTAATTTGAAAATACTGCTTCTGTTGTTGTAAAATATTTCCAGACTTTAAAGTTTAAAGTTAGAGTTCAATAGACAAAATAGGCCCTCTATATCTAGAGGTTTTATATCCATAAATTCTCCAAACTGAAAATTCAAAGTATTAGAAGAAATCATGTATATAATAAATATTTAAAGACATTTTTACTTATCATTCATTATTCTCTAAACAATACAGTATATGATAAATTTGCATAACCTTTGCATATTATTAGTTATCATAAGTAATCAAAAGATGATTTGAATTTTGTAGAAGAATATGTGTAGATTATATGCAAATATTACAGTATTTTTAGAAGGGACTGAGAATGTACAAATGCTGATACCCATAAAGGTTCTGGAGCCAATATCCTACAGATATCTGTAAGTGAGTATATACGTGATGACTACTATATGTACATGTTGCCTGTGTACTGCTGATGACATATATACAAATGATTCTAGGGAAAAGCAACTCCTGGTCATACCAAGAGGCAGAGTGAAAGTGTTGGCACTGAAGAATCAACTTACCTTCTCTCCACTTCACCAAATCTAGCTTCCAACCTCACTTCATTCATTGGATAGCCAGAAGTCATCCTATTTACCTCTCATTAATACCATCATTTCTTCTTGTAATCATTAATCAACACTGCATTTTAGCTATGCTGTTGAAGGAGTGATTCTTCACTTGCTTTGTGGTTATCTTTTTATTTTTAAAAAACTAGACTATTAAAAATATATTAAGGAAGTATAGAAAGGACAGAAAAAGAAAGGTAAAAGTTTTGCCCCAATCTTAGTGTCAGACAACATTGTTGAATAAAATAAAATGAATAAATGTTTTCTTTAAATACATCTAGAAAATATCACACAATTTTAGATATACTGGTTGTTTATATACAGAGAATTTATTTTGTGCCTCTAAATTTCTGGTAGTTTGTTATTCTTGAGTATAAATTATGCTCCTATATGTTTCCCCCCTTGAGTGATCTTTGTACCATCTTACTTTTGGTAATTGTTTGAGAATATTTGGTAATATATAGATCCGGAGTTACCAAACAAAGTGAATATTGTTTATGCCTTGGTAGGTCAGAATCCCATATTTGAAAATAAAATTTTTCTTCTATTAGGACAATCAGTCAGTATGTTATTGAAAAAAACACAAATAACTATGAGACATTTACAAGTTTCTTCTCAAGGGTAATAGCATTGTTTGGTCTTCAAACTTCCTATATGGACTTATGTTCTGACTTCTGTCAGCACTGGGGCTTATACTCTGTTACTATTACTAAATCTGGTAAAAAGTCACACTTAATTGAGAGAACATAAGTAGCACATTCAAAAAAATAGCATATTGAAACAATTTCTGTGCAATTATTTCTGCTCAAATATTTCTATGAAATGTAAATATGCATTTCTAGGAGGAACAGAAAATATGTTTGCTTATGTTGTGTTGTAAAAGAAAAAAGCATAGGCCTCATAGGAGGTGGGTCTTAATGGTTTTTACAGGTAGAAACCTGATTTTATGTTGGGCAAGCTCTTTATATAACAACTTGATTAGAAGATATTAATATATCTTGTTTTAAAGCGCCACCACATTTCTTACACTTTACTTGATTTTCTTCAAATTTAATTTGTTTGAGACTATAAAGATACCATCAGAATTTAGGTCACATTTTTCTACCATTAAAAAAAAAAAGATAAGTTTGTACTCTATTGCTTTAAATATTGAAAAAGATCCTAGTTTAGCAACTAAATATTGTTTCCTTACAGTATTAATTACTATTTCTTTATTATTAGCATGTCTCATTCAGTATTCATTAGTCAGTTGGCCTTAATTTAGCAATAGGCCACAGCACAGCTAGGTAAAGTCATGTGAAAGAGTATCTGAATTCAGGATTTTTTTCCAAGATTTATTTATATATTTATTATGTATATAGTATTCTCAGTATTGTCTGCATGTATGCCTGCAGGCCAGAAGAGGGCACCAGACCTCATTACAGATCGTTGTGAGCCACGATTGCTCACAATTGGTTGCTGGGAATTGAACTCAGGACCTTTGGAAGGGCAGGCAGTGCTCTTAACCACTGAGCTATGTCTCCAGCCCTGAATTCAGGATTATAAAGTACGTGAAATCACACTACAGACAAAATCCCTAGGAATGGATTCAAGAGAAACTAGTTTTTCTTTCTGTGGGGGAAAATGCTGTAAACATTACTGTTTTTTTTAATGAATTATTTATATTTAATGTGTATCATTGTTTTGGCTACATATATGTATGCATATATAGGACCATGCTAGATGGCTATAGGATTGTAGTGAAAGGTGTTAGAGGAGGACATGTGGGTTTGGGGACTAGAACACAGAGCATCTGCAAGAGTAGCAAGTACTCTTTAAATGCTGGGCCATCTCTTAACCCATTAAAAGTCTTCCTGTTTAAACATTTATAAATTGTATGCATTTTTTTGTTTTAAATTGAGCACATTTAAGTTTCAAGATAAATATTAAACAATTTTTTGTTTATAAACAATTAAACAATTGTTAATAATGCATTTTTCCATTTTATTCTTTTCTTTAAACTTAGTTTGTTTTAACTTTTCTACCTGTAATTGTAAGATCTGTGGAGGTATTATTACATCCTGAATTTTATTCATTATCAGATGGCATGGTTTTATCATATTGTTGATAAAGTATGACTGTTTCTAGTTAGAAATCAATTACCTCTGATTTCTTTCTCAGCCCATTTATCATATGTGTAAAGGGGGGTTACTGATTTTTTGAGTTAATCTTGTGTCCTGCTACATTACTGAAGGTGTTTATGAGTTGTAGAAGTTCCTTGGTAGAAATTTTTGGGTCACTTATGTAAACTACTATATCAGCAAATAGTGAGAGTTTGACTTCTTCTTTTCTGATTTGTATCCCCTTGATACAAATCCTTTTGTTGTCTTATTGCTCTTGCTAGAACATCAAGTTCTTTCTTGAATAGATATGGAGAGAGTAGACAACCTTGTCTTGTTCCTGATTTTATTGGTATCAGTTTGAGTTTATCTCCATTTAGTTTGATGTTGGCTATTGGCTAGTTGTATATTTCTTTTATTATGTTTAGATGTGTTCCTTGTATACCTGCTCTCTCCCAGACATTTATCATAAAAGGATACTGTATTTTTGAAGGCTTTTTATATATGTAAAGAGATGATCATGTTTTCTTTTTATGGTGGATTACATTGGCAGATTTTCGTGTGTTGAGCCATCTCTGCATCTCTGGGATGAAGCAGACTTCACAATAGCCACAAATAACATAAAATATCATGCAGTAAATCTAGAAGACCTATATGACAAGAACATTATGTCTTTGAAGAAAGATATTAAAGAAGACACCCAAAAATGGAAAGATATCCCATGCTCTTGAGTAGGTAGAATTAACAGAGTAAAAATGTCAATCTTACCAAAAGCAATCTACAAAGTCAATGCAATGCCCATTGAAATTCCAGTAAAATTCTTCACAGACCTTGAAAGAACAATGCTCAACTACATATGAGAAAGCAAAAATCCCAGGATAGCCAAATCAATCCTGTACAGTAAAGGAACTTCTGGAGGCATCACAATCCTTGAATTCAAACTCTACTACAGAGCTCCAGTACTGAAATTCACCTGGTATTTGCATAAAACAGACAGAAGGACCCATGAAACTGAATTGAATACCTGGATATCAAACCACACACCTATGAACACCTGATTTTTGACAAAGAAGGAAAAAATATAAAATGGAAAAAAAGAAAACATATTCAACAAATGGTGCTGGCATAACTGGATATCAACATGTAGAAGAATGAAAATAGATCCATATCTATCATCATGCACAAAAAAGTCCAAATGGTTCAAAGACCTCAATATAAAACCATCCACACTGAACCTCATAGAAAAGAAAGTAGGAAGTACACTTAAATGCCTTGGCACAGGAGAGCATTCCCTAAAGATAACCCCAGTAGCACAGACACTGATATGAAGAGTTAATAAATGAGACCTCCTCAAACTGAGAACCTACTGTAAGGAAAAAGGTGTCAGTCAACAAGACAAAACAGCAGCCTACAAAATGGGAAAACATCTTCACCAACCCCACATCAGGCAGAGGACTGATTTTTAAAACATACAAAGAACTCAAGAAATTGATAATCAAAACAACAAATAATCCAATTAAAAAATGGAGTATAGATCTGAGCAGAGAACTCTCAACAGATAAATCTAAAATGGTTGAAAGACACTTACGGAAATGCTCAACATCCCTAGCCATCAGAGAAATGCAAATCAAAAGAACTCTGAGATTCCATCTTACATCTGTCAGAAAGGCCAAAATCAAAAACACTGATGACAACTTATACTAGAAAGGATGTGTGGTAAAGGGAACACTTCTTTATTACTGGTGGGAGTGCAAACTCATGCAGCCACTTTGTATATCAATATGGCAATTTCTCAGAAAATTAGGAAACAACCTACCTCAAGACCCAGCAATACCACTTTTGGGAATATACCCAAAGGATGCTCAATCTTACCACAAGGACATGTGCTCAACTATGTTTATAGCAACATTATTTGTCATAGTCAAAACCTGGAAACAACCTAAAAGACCCTCAGCTGAAGAATGGTTAAGGATAATGTGGTACATTCACACAATGGTGTACTACAAGCAGAAAAAAATGACATCTTGAAATTTGTGGGCAAATGGATGGAGCTAGAAAATATGTTGAGTGAGGTAACCCAGAGCCAGAATAACAAATATCATATGTACTCACTAATAAGAGACTTTTAGACATAAATCAAAGGAAAACCAACCTACAATTTACAATGCCAGAGAACCTAGACAAAAGAGAGAGACATGCATGGGTCTAATATACATAGGAAGTATAAAAAGACAAGATCTTCCAAGTAAACTGGGAGCCTGGAGATTGTGGGAAAGGGTAGAAGCGGAGGGGAAAGGAAGAGAGAGGAGTAGAAAAATACATAGCTCAATTAAAAAAGAAATCTATTATCTATTGTTTTTTTGATTGGTGAAGACTGTAGTATAATTTCACCAGAGAAAATGGATATATATATTTTTCCATGTTTTGGACTGGTTTATGTTTTTTTTTTTACTGTGATAAATCCTATAAAATGCCTCCCTATTTACTTTCTTTTCCATTCCAATACAAAATACCAACTAAGACACAAAATCATGTAACACATTTTATTGTCAAAGTATCAAATGCTTCACCAGGATCAATTGGTCATCCCTATTATTCAATATTTACACTCATTTCAAGATGAAAGAAAAACAGTACAATTTTTAGCTATGATTATATCACATTATGTTATATTATTGAATAATTATTCCCTAAATCAGATTTAGGGAGAAAATATTATACTGCTATATTTAGTGATGATATAAATTAAGAGATCACTTCAAACTGACCTGAAAATGAGGAAGAGCTAGTAATACTTGAATTATATTAATACAGAATACCTAGCTATATTAAGACTGATTCAGTCTTCAATATTTTTGGTCAAGAATCACAAAGTAGTCTCTTCCTCACTGATTTAAATGAGCAAATTAAGAATTCTGACTGATCTTTATTATTTGTCATTATTCTCATTGTTACTTTAATGTTCTTGTATTTCTTTATTTTTGTTGGACTTTTATTTTGACTGTGTGAACATAAAACTAAGATAATTCAAAATTTAAGTCATGAAATTTGCATGGCTTATATATGGATTGTTTTGTAATAATAATAACATACAATCTTTGTAATCAACTGAAATTTTGTATGTTTTTCAACGATGTACCCAAATGATAGCTTTACTGTCTCTGTCAATCAAGTAAAATTCAGTACCCCAAAAGAATGAAGGTCATTGGCTGTTTAAATAGAATTTTAGTATTTTATCATTCTATTAAATTCTTATTTTTCAAGTCATTAAAACATCTAATTAAAAAATAATGTGAACATCATTTCCATATAAATCACACATAGGCCAGTGAGGCAGTTCAGTTATTATATTAGAGTCTAAGCATGCAGAAATCCCTTGGTATGAATAACCAAACCACATAATCATGCAATGTGGTACATACCTGTAATCCAAGCATTCTCAAGGGGGAGGTTGAAGAAAAAGATGTTCCAGGTCATCTTTAGCTCCATAACAATTTCATAACCATTTTAGGATACTTGGCATCCCACCTCAAACAAATAACTTAAAAAATAGTCACTTTCAACATCATCTTTTAGTTTTTCCCACTGCCATATCTCATTATTATTTTTGTTTGTCTTAATTTCTTTCTATATTATTGTTTGAAATATCTCCATATTTTTGTATGAAATTGAAATATTTTAATGGTTTTGAATTATTTCTTTGGTTTTTACAAGTTATGTATATTTTCAGAAACTTTACAATATAAATCATCACAACAAAGGGGAACTGGACAGACTTAGAAAGACAAATATTGAAGCCTTTATTTCATGATCATAGAGCTTTTAATACATAATATATTTGGAAGAGCATAATTAAGAATAGGGGAAGAGCTCGGTTACTCTAGCCAGCCAGCAGGTGAAGTTCCTGCCGGTAGGCTGCCCGAACACCCCCATCCCATCCATCAGACCCTGAAATCTACAAGTTCCCCTCTGCCCCCAAACCCTCCTATGCTTTCCATTCCACAATTTCGTGCATCTCTAAAACACAGCCTGCTACTGCACAGAGAGGACCAAGAGGTGAGTGACCACCCACCTGGTGGTACACTGCACTCTCTAGGCTCTCTATATTGGGGCATAGTCCGGGGCCACTCCCCAACCTGCATAGTACCCTTCTAGATGAGGTTACAACAGATAGGCTTCTCCAAAACCCCATCCCAATTGGGCCCTGACGGCTACAAGTGCGTCTCCACCCCCAAACACTCATATTCTCCCTGCACCCTCAGTGGAACTCTGAAACAAAAGCTGCAACTACACGGAAAGGACCAAGAGGAACTTTGAGTAACAAGCTGTGTCTTTACAGAGTGGACCAAGAGATCAAACCAAGAGAGCAGACAAAGAGAGCAGGCCTAGAGAGAGGGACAAGAGAAACCTCAGTGGCTCCCTGAGACACAGGCAGTGACAGTATAGAACATACTTAGGACAGTTCCCAAAGACACAGAGAGCCACTGCAAGGATTGAAACAAAATGCAAAGATACTGCTGTCATCAATTGAAGGAAAAGATTGGTAGGCTTCAATGCAAGAATTAATCCAACAACCAAAAATCAGAATGGTAACACCAGAACCCAGTAGTAATACAACAGGAAGATTTGCTCATATAACCCAGAAGAAGCAGAAGAAAACAATTTTAAATGTAAATTTATGAAGATGATGGATACCTTTAAAGGGGAAATGAAAAACTCCCTTAAAGAATGGGGGAAAGCAAAAAAATTGAAAGAAATTAAAAATCTCTCAAAGAAACCCAAGAAAACCAAGAGAAAAAAATCAGGTGAAGCAAACAGCTCAAACAGTTCAAGAATTGAATTCTGAAATAGACACAATAAAGAAAGCACCAACTAAGGTAGTTTGGTAGTTCTCAATATGGAAAATCTGGGTAAATGAACAGGAACTACAGAGGCAAGCAAAACCAAACGAATAAAAGAGATAGAAGATAAAATCTCAGGTGTTGATGATAGTATAGAGAAAATAGATACACTGGTCAAAGGAAACATTAAATTCAACAAATTCTAAACACAAACATTCAGGAAATCTTGGATTCCATGAAAAAAAACCTAAAAATAATAGGAATAGAAGAAGGAGAAGAACTCCAGCTCAAAGGTACAAAAAATATATTCAACAAATCATATAAGAAAACTTTCACAACCTAAAGAAGGATATCCCTATGAAGGTACAAGAAGCTTACAGAACACCAAAGACTGGACCAAAAAAGTCCCCTCACCATATAATAATCAAAACACATCCATCGGTGGAAATTTCTATGGTAATAATCAAAATATTCATCAATGTGACTATGGAACAAGGCTAGTTCAGGCACCCTCTCCTCTGCTGCCCAAGTACCTAGCTGGGGACATCCCTGTGGACACCTGGGATCCCCTCTAGAGCCAAGTCTCTTGCCAATCCTAAAATGACTCCCTTCATGTAGATATCTTATTGCCTGCTCCAATATCCGCCCTTCCTCCATCTCCACCCTCCCATTTCCTCAAGCTCTCCCCAGTCCTTTCCTTCTCCCTTCTCCTTCCCTCCTCCCCTTCCCCTACCCCACTCTCACCCCTACACCCACCTCAATGCTCCCAACTTTTGCCCAGAGATCTTGTTTGCTTCCAATTTCCAGGAGGAACTATATATGTTTTTCTTTGGGTTCACCTTGCTATTTGGCTTCTCTAGAGACAGAGACGCACATCCACATCAGAGCAATGGACTGAGCTCCCAAGGTCCAATTGAAGAGCAGAAGTAGGGAGAAGATGAGCAAGGAAGTCAGAACCACTAGGGTTTGGTTCACCCACTGAGACAGTGTGCCTGAGCTAATTGGAGCTCACCAAATCAAGCTGGACCGGACCTGAATGAGCATGTGATCAAACCGGACTCTCTGAATGTGGCTGCCAATGGGGGCAGACTGAGAAGCCATTGATAATGGCACTGGGACCTATCCCTTCTGCATATATTGGCTTTTTGGGACCCTAGTCTATTTGGATGCACACCTTCCTAGGCCAGGATGGAGGGGGGAGGGCCTTGGACTTCCCACAGGGCAGGGTACCTTGCCCCCTCTTAAGAATGGAAGGGGAGAGAAGAGGGTTAGTGGGGAAGGGAAGAGGGGACTGGGAGAAGGGGAGGATGTGTAAATTTTTGAATGGAAAAATAAAAAAAAATCAAAACACAAACCATACAGAATAAAGAAAGAATATTGAGAGCTGCAAAGGAAGAACCACAAGTAACATATAAAGGCAGAACTAACAGAATTGCACCCAACTCCTCAATGGAAACCCTGAAAACGAGAAGGTCCTAGACAGATGTGCTGCAGACACTAAGTGCTGCATGACAATGGTCTGTACCCTGTTACTTGTATTTGCTGATTGGCAAGTAACCAAGCAGGAAGGATAGGTGGGTGACCAGACAGGAAGTAGAGGCAGGGCAATGAGAATTCTGGGAAGAGGGAAGTTTCAATCTGCATTTGTCACCCGGACAGAGAGGAAGCCAGACACAGAAGAAACAAGATGTGACTGCTTCTCTGAAAAAGGTACCAAGCCAAGTGGCTAACACAGACGAGAATTATGGGCTAATATATGTTATATGAGTTAATAAGAAGCCTGAGTTCCTAGGCCAACCAATTTATAATTAATGTAGACCTCTGTGTTTTTCATTGGGGTTGAATGACTGCAGGACCAGATGGAACAGAAACCTCTGTCAGAAACATCAGTCAACTCTATGAGACCATGGATGCAAACACAGACTACTATATCCAGCAAAGCTTTCAACCACTATCAGTGGAGAAAACAAGATATTCCATGACAAAACCAGATTTGAAAAATACCTATCCACAAATCCATTGCTACAGAAAGTACTAGAAGGAAAACTCCAACCCAAGTAAGTTAATTATACCTACAAAGACACAGGCAACCTAACATAACCTCACACCAGCAAACCCAAAAGAAGGAAAACATACAAATGCTACAACCGAAAAATAACAAGAATCAATAATCACTGGTCATTAATATGACTCAAATCACCTAAAAAGACACAGGCAAAGAGAATGGATACAAAAGCAGAATCTATCCTTCTGCTGTACAAGAAACATACCTCATCGTCAAAGACAGACATTGCCGATTTGTTGTATAAGGCTGCTTGTTTGTTCCCAGCTGCTCTGCCCCAAAATAATCACACAGAAACCATATTATTTGCAATACTGTTTGGCCAATAGCTTAAGCATATTTCTAGCTAACTCATTTCTTAAATTAACCCATCTCCATTTATCTGTGTATCACCATGTGGCTGTGGTTTAGTGGGTAAAGTTCTGGCATCTGTCTCAACAGGGCTACATGATTTCTCTCTATCTCTGCCTTTTCTCTTCTGGCATTCAGTTAAATTTTCCCCACCTAGCTCTACTCCACCCTATCTGCCAAGGCAGTTTCTTTATTAAACAATGGTATTCACAGCATAAAGAGGGAAAACCCACATCACCTCCCCTTTTCTGTTTGAATAAAAAGGAAGGTTTTACCTATATCATTGTAAAATTAAATATAACAAAACAGGTATCAAGTAAGAAGTGTGTACTCATTCATAAGTGGATACTAGCTATAAAGCAAAGGATATTGAGCCTATAGTTCATGATCCTAAAGAAGCTAAGAAACAAGGTGAACCCTAAGAAAAACATACATAGATGTATCTAGAAAGGGGAAATAGACAAGATTGCCTGATAAAATTGGGAGCTTGGGGGTGGGAGAGAAGGAAGTATGGATGGGGAAGAGGAGGGGAGAAAGGAAGGGGAGAGGGAAATCAGAGAAACATCGCCTTTCACAATAGCCACAAATAGAGTAAAGTATCTTGGGGGTAACACTAACCAAGGAAGTAAAAGATCTATTTGACAAGAACTTTAAGTCTTTGAAGAAAGAAATTGAAGAGGATACCAGAAAATGGAAAGATCTCCCATGCTCTTGGATTGGTGGGATCAACATAGTAAAAATGGCAATTCTACCAAAGGCAATCTATAGATTCAATGCAATCCCCATCAAAATCAAACAAAATTCTTCACAGACCTTGAGAGAACAATAATCAACTTTATATGTAAAAACAAAAAAAAAAAACCAGGATAGCCAAAACAATCCTATACCATAAAGGAACTTCTGGAGGCATTACCATCCCTGACATAAAACTCTATTACAGAGCTACAGTAATGAAAACAGCTTGGTATTGGCATAAAATCAGAGACGTTGACCAATGGAAGCAAATTAAAGACCCAGATATTAATCCACAAACCTATGAACACATGATTTTTGACAAAGAAGCTAAAATTATACAATGGAAGAAAGAAAGCATCTTTAACAAGTGGTGCTGGCATAACTGGATGTCAACCTGTAGAAGAATGAAAATAGATCTATATCTATCATCATGCACAAAACTCAAGTCCAAATGGATTAAAGACCCCAATATAAAGCCGACCACATTGAACCTGATAGAAGAGAAAGTGGAAAGTTGCCTGTAATACATGGGCACAGGAGACCACTTCCTACGTATAACCCCATTAGCATAGACAATTAGAGCAACAATGAATAAATGGGACCTCCTGAAACTGAGAAGCTTCTGTAAAGCAAGGGACACAGTCATTAAGACAAAAAGGCAACCTACTGAATGGGAGAAGATCTTCACCAACCCCACATCAGACAAAGGTCTGATCTCCAAAATATATAAAGAACTAAAGAAACTATACATTAAATTTCTAAATAACCCAATTAAAAATGGGGTACTGAACTGTACAGAGTATTCTCAACAGAATAATTGATGAATATCTTAAATGTCACCATAGAACCTTCATCCAGCAACTGATGGAACAGAGGCAGAGACCCACAGCAAAGCCCTGGGCTGAGCTCCCAAAATCCTTTGGAAGAGTGGGAGGAGTGAGAATATGAGAAAAGATGTCAAGACCATGATGGGGACACCCACTGAAGCAGTTTACCTGAGCTAATGGGAGATCACCAACTCCAGCTGGACACAAAAGGAACCAACATAGGTCCAAACTAGTACCTCTGAATGTGGGTGGCAGTTGTATGTTTGGGGCAGACTATTTGGTCACTTGCAGTAGCACCAGGATTATCCCTACTGCTTATACTGGCTTTTATGTAACCTATTCTTTTTGGCTGGATACTTTGCTCAGCCTAGATATAGTAGGGAGTGCATGGTTCCTTTCCCAAAGCAGTATGCCATACCTTACCCTTTTTGAGGAATGGATGGTGTGTGGGATGGGTAGATACATGAAGGGAATGGGAGGAAAAGAGGGAGAGGGAACTGGGATTGTTATGGAAAATAAAAAAGAGAGTTTGTTTTCTTTTTTAAAATGATAAATGATGAAATAAATTTAAAAAGTAAAAAAAAAAAGTTTTTTACTGAATAGTAAGAAGTGAAATGGAGATACCCAAACTATAAGATTTGTTGAAGAGAGAAAGCAAAACACTTAGTGTTAGTGAGAGAGAGCCACAATGGATTTCTGGACCAAACTTGTGTCTGAACAGTTTTTGTAATGGCTGAAGACCAAGACTATATTTGGAAAATTAGAGAACTAAACATTTGTTTAATGTTTGCCTGGTCCACAGAGAGGTTAGAGTTTACGTACTGGGACAAGGTCACCTAATGTGGCCAATAGGAATGAAGCCAGACTTGTTTTGGAAGGGCCACAGTAAGACTAAGGGTGTGACAATTTTATTGAGCAATATCGGACTAAAAAGTGCCTATATATGAAACAGAATATAATGCCAATTGTCAGGATCAATACAGTTGTAGCTTTCAGGACACAGTGAAGTTTGCAAGTCATACACAGTACATAACAATAATGTTTAAGACCATTTGTCCTATCAAATCTTCATGCTTCTTTGACTACTATAGGGAATATAAGTGGCCTGACAGATTCACTGCCCTAGTTGGTCTCTCAGGATGTGGAGATTGTGCCTCAGGAGCCATGGACTCTAACCTATAATGCATTCCTTTTAAGGTAGCTAGGCTAAGCCAACTCCTTGCTTCCCTACAATGCCCTGTTTCCATGTTGTTCAACTGATCAGGTATGATTGGAATCCTTTATCCATCTCTGTTTTGGCTTTGTTAGTTTTTTACCTTAACTCTCTGATAGCTGATAGTTATTGATTGGTGTAACCACTTCCACTCTTGCAGGTGTCCCTAGGGTTGTTAATTTTACTGAACACTGTGTTCCTCATAACTGTCAATATGTAGCTGTGATGTCTCTGTCATCTCTTTGTCTAGGGAATCCACCTCTGGTCTCTTCCTTAAGATGGTGCAAGCTTGCTGGACATCATCCTAACTTATAACCTAATCTGTTGTAACTAGCTATATTAGAATATGTAAAAGCAACCATACTTAGTATATATCTCTTGAGGGGTGAAGGTTTCACAGAAGCTAAGCAGCTAGTCTGCCATAACTGGCCTGATTTCGCAGAGCCTTGTAGCCAGCCACAAGCATCTTTGTCTCTTATCCTGGTGCTTCTGGCTTCACTATCTTAACTCCAACATTTTAACTTTACCATTCATTCCCCCTGTAACATACATGGACAGCCTGCAGTTTTCATCAAGGATCCCCTTCCTTGTTGCACACTTGGAGCTGATACCTGCCTCATCAAGTCAGAAATTCTCACAGTGGAGTTAAGACACTTGTTTTTAACAAGGCCTTGTGGGTGAATCAATGTGTGAACATTGATATTTGGAAACAACTGCTCTAATAAATGTATGTTATTACCCCCCCAAAACAGGAATAGGGGAAGAAAACTAGAAAAAGTTAGACAGAAATGGGGGAAAGAGAAGCATGATAGGTCAATTGTTGTCAAAATGCATTACATACATTAAAAGAAACAATCTGCTAGTCCTGGTACTATGTACAAGAATATATAACAACTTAAAAAATGGTAAGAGGAGGGGAGCACAACAGTTGAAGAGAATGATGATTTTTGTGGCTTTACTATGGAATAACCACTATAGTAACAGCAATAATAATAATAGCTTCAGTTCACACTATTAATAAAGGATTTTGTGAAAATTACTCACTGTTCTAAATGTTTCACATTCACTAACTTAATTTTTATAACAAAGGGAAAATAAATGTTAAAAATTAATAGTTTGCTAAAGGTCACCGTGGAAATGTCACCACATAAAATAGAGGAGCGAAGACAAAGCCAGGCATTTTAAAATAAATTTCAGGGACCACAGAGATGGATCAGAGGTAAAAGCACTTGCCTTCCAAGCTTGAGGACCTCTTTTGATCTTAGAAAAGCTTGAAAGTCTAGGTGTAGTGGCATGCTGATTCCAGTACTCCTAATGCAATGTGGGAAGTTGAGAAAAAGAAAGTCTACTGAAAATTTATGTTATACAGCCCAATGGCAGAAATGATAGACCCTGCCTCAAAAATGGAGTTGTAGGAAAGCAGCAGCCAAGTCATGAAATGTTGTAGTATGACCTGTGCACATGCTTGGTGTGGTAATCATGTGCACAAACACACACACTCATACACACACACACACACACACACACACACACACACACAGAGAGAGAGAGAGAGAGAGAGAGAGAGAAGCTATTCTTTAATAAAAAGATTACAAGAGTGCTACATTTAGCTACTGGAAAAATGAAAATTTAGAAAACATTAACTCCAATGGGGAAAAATTATTACATTTTAAGTTTCAGGAAGTAAATTAAATAAATCTATATGAATATCTTATGTTTAATGAATATTTTGGGGTTTAGTTGTCGTTTTGCATTGGCTAGGTTTATTGGGGGTAAATGTTAAGTCTAGGCCCAGTTTTTATCAAGACAACATGGATTTGCTGAATTTTAATCAATTTATTTGTATTTAAGGCTGTTTATCATCAATGTATGACATTTATCCCTCTCTCTCTCCCGTGTGTGTGTGTGTGTGTGTGTGTGTGTGTGTGTGTGTGTGAAATCAATGAAAATCTTTGAGATCTACTAAGTATATCTTGGAAAATATTGAATAATTTATACATCTCTCTCTCGTGTGTGTGTGTTTGCATGTGTATGAAATCAATGAAAATCATTGAGATCTACTAAGTATAATATGTTGGAAAAATATTGAATAATTTATACTCCTGATAGAAAAACAGACTCATGTGTGGCCTGGGATCTACATATTTTAGGAGATCTTGGTAATATTTCTGTGGCCATCCACCCTCATATCCACTTCTACTCAAGCCAGAGAAAACTAACTAATAGTTTCTTTCAATCTTAGATTACATATATTGCTTTGCAATTGATGCAAATTTTAAAAGGTCTTTTTAATTTTATAACTGACAGTTTGAACAGAATTACTAATTTTTTTCTAAGTAATCTATCTTAGACAAATTTATAAGCCTTTTAATCAATAGATGTTAACTGAAAAAAATCCACAGGTAGACAATATATTTTAAAAATGAAGGTAATGTTTGAGTGGAAAATGACAAGCAGTTATTGAGAATTTTTGTATTATTACAAATTAAGTGAATTATTAAAATTGCCAGAGGAACAGAAGATTGCTTCATATGGCTTTCTGTTCAATGTGGATTGCCAATGTGGGAGAAAATCCTTGTAAATCTTAGCATTGCTCCCACACAACCACCTACACAGATGATCGCTTGACTTTCACGCTAACAATAGATGTATTAGTAGAGCTCTCACCATCTGCAAAATGAAGTAACTGCAGCAGACAGTAGTGATTGCTTGTATATTATGATTAGCATTTTACATTTACATTCAAAGGGAAGAATTGAAGCTGTTTAAATAAGGTCAGCCCTTACGGCAGTTCCTCCATTCACTATGGTCAATGGCAGTTACCAGATAAAGAATCAGAAAAGGTGGCTTTGAACTTCTTTTTACTTAAAATTATCCTGCATCTAATAATGCACAGAGAAATTCTAACATACTCATTTCTCTTCCAGTGATAATACATTAGATAAAATCCCTTCTACAGTGCCTCTATTTTTAGAATTCTTTCAAAGACACATTTATTTTCATATTCTTGCTAAAATCCATTTTTGTCAACACTAAATGATACATATCATTAAAAGAAAAACAAATTTCCTGTCATTAGATTATGTGGCATAGATCTCAGGTTTTTCTAACTTACACATCCTGAATGTTAGCTGAGTAATCATACGCTTTCATATAGATTAAAGAGACAATCAACAATGCATGAGCTATAGAGTTACTATAATTCCTAAAAGGAACTAAAATAACATTGTCTAAATTTCTATGATTAAATGAGCACATATTAAAACCATGCCATTTCTAAACCTATTTTCTTAAGAATATATTACAAATGTAGTTCATTGATGCAAAAATAACTATAAATTAGTTTGATTTTTACTTTTTCCTAAAAGAAACTATAGTTATAAGAATTTAACATTTAAAGAAAATTAAAGTTACAAGTCCAATAAAATATCACCTGGTACAAGCCCTTCATTTTCTATGTAATAAAAATTTTAAAAAATGTTTATTGTAATACATGGGGTTGACCCACAGTATCTTGGAATATTTATTTCACCATGATTTGTCAGCTTCTATACTAGTTTTTTTTATTAAAATTAATTCATTCAGTTCCAAACTGACTAAAATCTCTTTATGAAAATTGTACTATGTGTAACACAGTAAGTTATCATTTTACATAAAGTGTTTACAGAAAATTTATTTATTCATAAGAAATGGACTTTTTGTAAACTAATGTAATTAGAGCAAGAATAGTAAAATATGAAAAAGAAACCACTTCAAAGTTTGCATCTGTGACATGATTAAGCTGGAAGTTGTCACTAGAACTCAGAAAGAAGGTGAATTTATATGATACCTATTATCAATGAGGATGTATCAATCAAGCTCCATGACTTTAAGGGGCCTACCAATGAAACTATAAACAAATGCACCCACTTGGCCCTCCAGGCATACCTTAAGGAAAAATAACAACCTTTAAAAAAGAAATTGAGTAAGATTTATGGTCTAATATAAACTATGATATTCAAGAATAAGAAAAGAACTGGAAGAGGAAACGTCAGCAATGTTATGAACCTAATATTAATATAATCTAAGATGGACTTTAAAACAGATAGCAATAAGAAAGCTACTTTATTTGACAAGTAATTAAGACAACCATTAAACAAATAAAAATAGACTACCTTACCAAAGAAATTGTTATTTTAAGACATAACCAAACAACTGACTATAGTCATACATGCCTGTAACTTCAACACTCTATTCCCAGCATTTCTCTTCAGACCAATATCATAGATTAGGACCCTTATTATAGAAGTTTGTCAATAAAAATATCTTCAAGCAAATATTCATAATCTTGAGAATTTCTGTTGTTATTCTGGAATATGAGAATTATTATTTTATCACATTAGTTAAATTAAAATAAATAAATTGTATTGGGAACAATGTTTAGATCCATCAACATATGTTAGGTTCTACCTAACATTCTACCACGGAGCTACATTTTACCTATTCTTTATAGACTTTAAATTTTGAAACAGGATCTTACTATGTTGTCCAACATGAAATTCTGTGTCCCATTATATTGCCACCATGTTGCCTCAGTTTCTCTTCTGAGTAGCTAGAATTAAACATATGTACCACATGTCCTGCCTTCTATTTTCATAGATAATTCTCAAGTCATCTGAAATTATAAACATATTCTATGTGTTTTGATCAGACCTAAATCCTCTGTCATCCAGACTACCCACTATTGAGTGAACAAGGCCATTGTCTCAAGCCATTTTCACTTCTGTTCACTCAGTGCTATTTCTTAAAAGTAAAATGTGACAGTATTACTAAAATGTAGGTACTTCATTTAAGAAATATGCTGCCAATGATTCTTAAATCTTCTTACATCTTTAAGAAATGAATTTTTCTTCCTCTATTCCAATTAACTTTTACTGAATTTTTTACAAAACTCTATTAACATAGATTGACCTCCATGTGTATTTTTTAACTTCAAAATTCACAACTATTTTTTGTTGAAATAAAACATTTACATAGCAAGAAACAATGTGTATATTTTCTACATGGTTCAATTTCCTTATTTCTCCATTTAAATAATTTTATATTTAATTAATTTTATCATTTTGACCCAAATATGACTTACA
The DNA here is from genome assembly GCA_004026605.1 of Ondatra zibethicus. Taxonomy (NCBI): domain Eukaryota; kingdom Metazoa; phylum Chordata; class Mammalia; order Rodentia; family Cricetidae; genus Ondatra; species Ondatra zibethicus. The sequence goes on from PVIU01020043.1 coordinate 25,687, forward strand.
ATATTACATGACTCATTTTCGAAAGCACTCAAGGAAGATATAAAATCACAAGCCAAATAATATATTTATATCATACAAATATACATTCCATACAAAAAGTCATTTGAAGCTTTTGTAAATGCTAATCAAGATCAATAATTTGAGAACAGTTTTATAATAATGTGGGTAAAAGGAAAGCATACTGAAATAATAAAATCATCAAGAAAATGGTAGATTCTATAAATGATTATATTAAGTAAGATAATCTAGACCCAGAAACACAAAAATTGAACATTTTTCATAATGACTCTACCCTTAATATTTGTATGTTTGTATATAAGTGGGTATGAAGGTTTCCATAGGCAATAAAACTACATAGAACAGACCATGGGAGGAAACCAGAGCTGCTGAGGAAGGAAGTGTAGCAAAAGGACATATATGACATAAAAGCAAAAATTATTAGGGGTTGAAGGGAAGATGGGAAAAAGGAGAACAGAGGAGAAAAAGCGAAGAGAATACAAAAGATCATTGGAAAAATGCCACTATAAAATATTACAATTTTAGACTAATCATACCAAAAATAAAAAATAAATTTGGCTATACCTTACATGTCAGAACAAATCCATGAAATAAAACAAACTTACAGTTTTGGGCATTATGACAAATAGTGACAATTGTAAATGTCATTTGATTAGATTAATGATTTTTCAAAAAAAATCTTGTACATATACAAATGAAATCCTCTACAAAGTTAAAAGCTATAATCTTTACAGAGTGAGAAAATATATATGAAGAAATAAGTATCTTCTTCCTTTCAATTATAGTCAATAATCTGTTTCATACTCCAGATGGATATGGTCTATCCTTTAGGAGTAAATTAATGTTGTGAATTATTTTCTTAGTGGTTTCCTAAAGGATTAATATTATCATTATAATTTAAATCTATCTAATTGAGATTAATACTCATTTAATTGCAATAATCTATGGAACTTCACTATGATCTAGTTCTGAGCCATCTCTCTCCTTTGTGTTATTGTTGTCATGCAATTACACATTTTTCTTTTATTTTCTTTATCATATTTACATTAAACATTATAGTTTTTACAGCTTATAAGCCCACCAGGACTATTTAATAATTCTTTTTTTACAATTATCATTTTATACCTAAAACAATTAAACAAAAAGAAAGTTTGCAAAGAAAAATGTAGCCTCTCAATATATCATTCTTTCCCTGTGACCTTTATTTATTTGCATAAATCAAGCTGCCTAGCATCATTTTTAAATTATAACTGGAAGACAGCCTTTAGTATTTACTGAAAAGTAGATGACTTCTTAGTGTGTGCTTGTTTTGGACTTTTTAATTTTTTTTATTTTTCAGAAACCTTTGTAAAGTATAAAAATCTTTATTGACAGATATTCTTTTTTTCCTTCAGTCAGTACTTTAATACCTCTGTCGTCTGGTATTTATGACTTCTAAGATTATTGGCAAGTTATGATACACTTTCAAAGTGATACCATACCAGGAAACCATTGCCCTACATAGTAAATAATCCCAAAAGCTAATGGATTGACACAGTGATGTGACAATCTTCAAAACATACAAATGCTACAACCAAAAAATAACAGGAATCTTCAAAAGCAATTCTCACCCTGAGCCATCAGGGAAATGCAAATCAAAGCAACTCTGAGATACCATCTTACACCTGTCAGATTGGCCGACATCTAAATCTCTATTGACAGTTTATACTGGAGAGGATGTGGAGTAGGGGAATACTTCTCCACTGCTGGTGGGAATGAAAACTTTTACAGCCACTTTGTAAATCAGTGTGGTAGTTTCTCAAAAAATTGGGAATCAGTCTACCTCAAGACCCAGCAATACCACTCTTGTGCATATACCCAAAAGGTAAAGAACAACTCAAAGACATTTGCTCTACTATGTTCACAGCAGCATTATTTTTAATAGCCTGAACCTGGAAACAACCTAGATGTCATTCAATTGAAGAATGTGTGAAGAAAGTGTGGTACATTTGCACAATGTAAAAAAAATGACATATTGAAATTTGTAGGTAAATGAATGGAACTAGGAAAAAAAATCCCAAGTGAGGTAACCCAGACACATAAAGAAAAACATGGTATGTTTTTACTCATATGTAAATATAAGACGTAAAGCAAGGGATAACCAACCTACAGCCAACAACCCCAGAGAAGACAGGAAACAAAGAGCACCATAAGAGAGTCATACATGGGTCCCCTGGTAAGGGGATGTAGATAAGATTTCCTTAGTAAATTGGCAGTGTTGGGGGAGCGACAGAGGATGATAGGAGAGTGAGAATGGGAGAAGTGGTATGAAGAGGAGAGCTTGAGTGATGGGGAAGTTCGAGTTGGGTAAAGGACAGAGAGGGAGAACAAAGATGGTGCTTTAAAGGAGGGAGCAATTGCAGGCTTAGGGAGAAATTAAGCACTAGGGAAACTCCAGGAACCCATAAGGATGACCCCAAATAAGAATCTAAGCAATAGAGCAGAGGGTACCTAATGGTAGATGCCATTCGCATGTAATCAGATTGATTACTACCTTAATTGTCATCATAGAACTTTCATCCAGTAACTGATGGAAGCAGATGCAGAGAGCCACAGCTAACCACTGGGCTGAACTCCTAAAGTTTAGACGTTAAGAGGGAGGAGCAATATTATGAGCAAAGGGGCCAAGACTATGATAGGGATACCCACAGAAATAGCAGTCTTGACTTAGTGGGAGTTCACTGACCCTGGACTGACATCTTCAGAACAGCATAAGAACAAAGTAGGCCCTCTGAATGTGGGTGACAGTTGTGTGGCTTGGGCAACCTGTGTGGCCCCTAGTAGTGAAACCAGTATTTATCCCTAGTGCATGAACTGGCTCTTTGGAGCCCATTCCCTATAGAGGAATATGTTGCTCAGCCTAGAAACAGAGGGGAACGAAGGCATAAGTCACAAAACAATCCCACACTAGTTTGGAATTATGATTAATAAAAGGGTTATTTATTTAGGAGGAAAACTTACAGATCACTAGACAACAGCCCTCTGAGCAAACAGGAACAGAGTCTAGCAGCCAGAAGTAGGAGCCGGAAGCAAGAGAGCTAGAGCAGGGCTACTGCTGCATTTTAAAGCAAAAGAGACCATGCCCAAGTGAGCTGGTATCTTAAAGGCTATTGGCTGAAAGAGCAGAAGGAGCTCCCACAACAGGGGAGGGCCTTCTTCCTGCCTCAAGTGATGTGACAGACATTGTTAACTCCCCATTGGAGGCATCACCTCTCTGAGGAGTAGATGTGGGCAGTGAATGGAAGGTAGGAGAAACAGGATGATGGGAGGGAGAGGGAACTGAGATTGGTATGTAAAATAAGATTACTTTAAAAATAAAATAAAAACAAAAACAAAAAGTACTCCCAAGTCAAAATCAAACAAAAAAGATACAGAAGTTTAAGGTGAAATAGAAGAGTATTTCTACTGGTATTCAACTCTAGTTAAATGTCTTTGAGTACATTCCCAGAATATTAAATATTGTTAAGATTTTATTTTTACCTTTGAATGTGTGTGTGTGTGTGTGTGTGTGTGTTTGTGTGTGTGTTCAGGTTCTAACAGAGTTTAAAAGAAGGTTTCAAATAACCTGGAGCTGTAGTTATAGAATGCTGTGAGTTACCTGATATCTAGTCAGGAAGGCCAGGAGTTTGAGGCCAGTCTCTGCTATATTGAAAGTTCAAGGATTGTAGTGCTATTTCATTTGTATTTTAATAAATAAAGCTTGCTTGAAGATCAGAGAGTAAAACATCCCCACTGGTCAGACTTACAGTCAGGCAGTGGTGGAATACACCTTTAATCCTAGTAGCCGCACTACTTTGCCATAGAAACTGGATGGTAGTGATTCATGCCTTTAATCACAGCCTTAGAGAGAAATATAAGATGGAAGGGGAGAGATCTCACACACAGCCTCATTCTGAGATTCCTGGAGGCAGGATCGCTATTTCAGATTGAGGTAAAGGTAAGAGCCAGTGGGTGGCTGTTTTACTTTTCTGACCTTCAGGTTGAACCCCAATATCTGTCTCTGGGTTTTTATTAATTGTGCTACAAAGGACAACAGGAGCTACATAAGACTATGTCTTAAAAAGAAAATAAATAAGAAATCATTTTCAAAGCATCTTCTTTTATTATTAATACTTTACAAATTGCCTGACCTTGGAAATATAACTGATTTAAAATATTAAATGGAGATAAGAAAACAAAAGAATTCAGGGCAGTAGTTACTAAGGGAGGCTAAAGGAATGTTTCTTAATGAGGATGAAGAAAAATGTGTAAGTTCAGATAGACTAATTTTATATGTTATAAGCAGGTTTGCTATCTTATCTTTTCTATTAGTTCCCTCAATATTATACGACTGATACTATTTTTAAATTGTATGTATCACTTATTGCTGTGTTTGACATTGTAGACATTCACTATTATTCTTTGATCCTAAAATGTCTTATAGGAAAATAGGATGAAACAATGATTTTACCCAAACAAACATCATTTTTGCTCTGGCAATAATTTAGAGATCCTAGTAGGCACTCTGTGCTTGATGATGAATGGAAACTCCTACAGGACTTAACATTGGTGAGTCACCACACAATTAAATTCAGATAATGGTGGGAAAGGAATTCAAAAGGACACATAATACTCAGCTATACAAATGAAATTCTAACAAAACAAAATATTCAAGCAAAATTTAGATGAGAAATTAAAGAAGTCAATAGCCCATAGGAAATCAGCAGACTATTAAAAAACATCTTACTGAAAAGCAGATATAAATATATTTTGAAAATTTCACAGCCAGGAATTCAAGAGCATTTCCTGAACCCTTTATCTCCTCCTATATGTCTGGATACTCTGGTTTTAGTTGTTATTACTTTTTTGGATGAAGTATGAATTGAGAAACAAATAGATTTTATGATATTCAGATGTTATCTTGTATGGTTAATGTACCACATTGGTTTGTTTCTTTCTGACTTTCTATTTAAATATTTATTCATCCACTTGGCTCTGAGTTTAGTGTTGGGGATTTGTTAAAAACAAATAAGTACATATCTCTACAATTTTCTGTTCTCAAGAAATACTTCGCTGGAAGAAACAGCACAATAATAAACTTCCAAATCAAATGCTAAAATAACCATTTCCAGGGATTGACTGAATAAATTTTGGAATAGTAATATGAATTATTATACATCCATATTATATATTTATAAATTAACAATCAGGCAACAAAGATATAAACAATATTTAGTGTTATATTTTAACTACATTAATATAAGTGTTATTTTATTTGTGAAATATGAAAATATTTTAGATGACCATTTTATAGGTATATTTGCATATGAGTCATCATGAATAGTATTACCCACAACACAAACAGGTTTCTTCAGAATTGGTGCAGTTTTCACTAACATCCTAACTTACGCAGATGGACTTTTAATACAATACACATGAATCACTATGGGTGGTACAATTTCTATTATGAAATCTATGCAAATAGTATCAACATGCTTTTAAAAGAATGCCGGCACTACTTTTTTCTAAATGTGCTTCTATCTCTCCTTCATTTCCTCATCTTAAATTTAATATGTGATAATACATTCCATCTAAGACATACCTGCCAACGACTAGGTGTTGGAGACCTGTGAGATGGTGCAGCAGTTAAAGATGCTTCATGCATAAGTGATAACCTTAGATTTATTACTGTCACCAACATGGTGAAAAAGACAGCTGATTCCTATCAGTTGTCCTTTGCCCTCCACATGCAAGCTTTGTGTATATGAATGTACACACACACACACACACACAAAAACACAAACATTCACAGTGCATTTTTGTAAATAAGATAAGTAGTTTAATAGAATCTATTAGAAAGAAGATGGGAGATTGATAATTATGAATAAATTTAATGTTCCTCTTGAACACAAAGTCTCAGTCAGTGAAGCAATGGAGGAGACAAACAAGCTGGACCTTCAGTCTATTGAGACAGTTTTAGTATTTACTCAGCCTCAGACTTTTACTGATTTTATGTATCAGTTTTCTTCAGCTATAATTCCGCCAAAAGTTCTTTTATATAGCAACTGCCTGATAGTGAATTAAACTTGTTTTGGTGGTTTTCTTTTCTTTCCTCTGGTCTTATGAGTTTCTGACCTTTCAGTTTTACCTCTTTGTATTTATGCTTTTCCTCTCTTTTAATCTCTGCCTTCATTTTCCATTCTAAACTATTATGTCGATTATCTATGTCTTTTTTTCATTTAAATATAGTTAGCCTTTCTATTTCTCTAGAGCCAAATTTCAAGTCCATTATTTGCCCAATTTTCTTAGATTCAAATGTGTGGGTAAAAAAAAATAGATATCTTAAATAAGAATGTCCCAAAGCCAAAGTCCTAGGGAAATCACTTATTTAAAGGTGAATGTATGTAAGATGAATTTGGATAGTGAAACTAAACAAAAGAGAAAGGTGGAATTGGGAATTTGAATCAAATGCTAGAATAGACACAAGTAGTTCAGCATAGTTGGAGGTTGATCTGAAATAAACAGGAAAGTTATATGAAGTGAAATATGGGAAATCAATAAATGGCCTTTCTAAGATGTTCAGAATTGTATCTGAAATTATTTAGATTGCTATCCATATAATTTAGGCAGGAAGCAGGGCCTGGTGTTATATGCATATAATCTAGACACTGGGGATGAGAAGCAGGAAAATCAGCATTCTGAGCTTTGTACTACCTTATCTAGTCTTTTTAAATTGTTAAGGTTTTCTTCTTTTCAGTCCCAAAGAATGTGATCAGCAAAGTATATTTTAGCCTAGCCTAACACTTACCTATCACATAATGTTAAATGAAAATCCCATATTCAGCAAAACAAGTTCAGAATTAGAATTTTGATGCAATACTAGAAGCTAGAATTAAGAAGCCTAATATAGAACTGGTCGGTAGTGGCACATGCCTTCAATCCCACCACTCAGGAGGCAGAGGCAGGCAGATCTGTGAATTCAGAACCAGCCTGGTCTACAAGAGCTAGCTCCAGGACAGCTAGAGCTGTTACACAGAGAAATCTTGTCTTGAAAAGCAAAACAAAAAATAAATAAATAAATAAATAAATAATGAAAGAAAAAGAAAAAGCAAGAATCATAATATAGTCCATATAATCCAATGATTGTATTTTCTTTAAAACAGAAAAAGCAAATTGAATAATGAACTAATTTTTTGTAGGACTATTTATCTTATGACTCATTGTCAAGTATTCTAAGGTACACAATAGAAATTTGGAAAATGACCTTTATCAAATAACAAAGATTCACTGCCTCACCTGGATTTGACTAACTTTTACTAGCCATATCTGAGACCCAATTCATCCTATAATATTTAACAGACACTGATTTTAAGAGCACTTTCTATGACATAAGTAATTCTCAACCTTCCTAATGCTGTGACCCATTAATACAATTCTCATGTTGTGGTGATCCCCAACCATAAATTTTTTTGTTGTTACTTCATAACTGATTTTGTCACTTTCATGAGTAATAATTTAAACATTTTTCAAGATAAAAGTTTCTAGAAGGGGTCATAACCCACAAGTTGAGAAAACATGAATTATTTTCCGAAGGTAAGCCTTAAACTCCAAATGTGTTTTCCAAGATCTGGGTGTCAGGGAACCCAACCTGGAACAATATAACTACCTTGCAGATACAGTTAATCCTAACATGATGTCTTTCACATAAAACTGGGATTTTTTTTCCACGTATAAACATGTCAAAGTTAGCATTAAGACCAAACAAGGTAAACTTAACTTCTTTTATTTTTCAAACTAAGGGAAAGTTAAAAATAAAAAAATTTCAATCCACTAAAAATGGGGCACAGATCTAAAGAGAAAATTCTCAAACAACAAAGCTCAAATGGCTGAGAAACACTTAAAGAAATGTACAACATCCTTAGTCATCAGGGAAATGAAAACTGAAACTATTTTGAGATTTAACCTTACACCCCTCAGAATGTCTAAGAGCAATAAAACAAGTAACAGGTCAGGTTAGCAAGAATGTGGAGTAACTGGAACACTCATCCATTTCTGATGGGAGTGAAAATGCATACAACCATTATGGAAATCAGCATGACAGCTCCCCAGGAATGTGAGAATATATCTACTTCATGATCCAGCTATACCACTCTTGGACATATACCCAAAGGACTCCACATCCAACTACAAAGACATTTGCTCAACCATCCTTATTTCTGTTCTATTTATAATAGCCAGAATTTGAAAGCAAATAGACATACCTAAGAAGAAGTGTGGATAAAGAGTTGATTTTGTATCCTGCCACTTCACTGAAGGTATTTATCAGCTGTAGAAGTTCTTTGGTAGAGTTCTTGGGGTCACTTATGTACACTATCATATCGTCTGCAAATAACGAAAGTTTGGCTTCTTCCTTTCCAATTCGAATCCCCATGATCTCCTTATTCTGTCTTATAGCTATTGCTAAGACTTCAAGCACTATATTAAAGAGGTATGGTGACAGTGGACAGCCTTGTCTTGTTCCTGATTTTAGTGGAATGGCTTTGAGCTTCTCTCCATTTAATTTGATGTTTACTGTTGGATTGCTATAGATTGCTTTTATTATACTTAGATATGATCCTTGTCTCCCTAATCTCTCCAAGACCTTTATCATAAACGGGTGTTGAATTTTGTCAAATGCTTTTTCAGCATCTAATGAAATGATCATATGGTTTTTTTCTTTCAGTTTATTTATATGATGGATTATATTGATAGATTTTCATATGTTGAACCAGCCCTGCATCTCTGGGATGAAGCCTACTTGATCATAATGGATGATTTTTTTGACGTGTTCTTGGCCTCGGTTTGCCAGTATTTTACTGAGAATTCTTGCATCCATGTTCATGAGTGAGATTGGTCTGCAATTCTCTTTCTTGGTTGCATGTTAGTGTGGTTTAGGTATCAGTGTAACTGTAGCTTCATAAAAAGAGTTTGGCAATGACCCTTATGTTTCTATTATGTGAAACACATTAAGGAGTATAGGTATGAGCTCTTCTTGGAAGTTCTGGTAGAATTCTGCATTAAAACCATCTGGTCCTGGGTTCTTTTTGGTTGGGAGGTTTTTTATGACAGCTTATATTTCCTCGTGACTTATAGGTCTATTTAAACTGTTCACCTGGTCTTGATTTAATTTTG
>PVIU01020044.1:0-34884 GCA_004026605.1 Ondatra zibethicus
ACAATGGGGACTGACTGAGAAGCCAATGATAATGGCACTGGGATTTGATTCTACTGCATGTACTGGCTTTTTGGGATCCTAGTCAGTTTGGATTCACACCTTCCTAGGCCTGGATGGAGACGAGAGGGCCTTGGGCTTCCCACAGGGCAGGGTAACCTGCCCTCTCTTAGGACTGGAGGGGAAAAGGGGAGGGGGAGTGTGGGAGCGGGAGGGAAATAGGAGGACCGGAGGAGGTGGAAATTTTGAATGGTACGATTATAATGCAATAATAAAAAAAATTAAATGTGAAAAAAAATAAAAAAATAAAAAGTCCTTCTGCCTTCCAAAAAAGAAATCTATAGATCTTTTCAAATGTTTTAATCAGGTAAAGCTACTAATAATTTACTAAAGACAAGTGTCTAGTCACTACAGCTCTTTAAAAGTTTTTCCCATTTTGATTCCTCCTGTTGGAGTGTATATACTGTTGTCACTTTAGAAGTTTATACCTCATACTTTAACATGGTGAAGCAGATTTTGAATATCCTCATTACTAAAAAGAAGTAATAAATGGCTGTGTGGTGATGATAGACACCTTCAATCACAGTACTTAGGAGGCAGAGGCAGGTGGATTTCTGAGGCCAGCCTGGTCTACAGAGAGAGTTCCAGGACAGACAGGGATACACAAAGAAACCTGTCTCAAAACACAAGAAAAAATGATAAATTTTTAAGATAAATAAATTAAATGTCATGGTTTCATTATTATACAAACTATATACATACAAAAATGTCACAATGAATCCCATTAGTATATGTAATTATTGTCTGTCTATTAAAAATAATTTACATAAGCCAGGCATGCATATAATGCATATGCACATGCATATCATCTCAGAACTTTGGAGTTGGAAGCAGGAGGATCAGGACTTCAAGAACATCTGCTCTTACATGAGTTTGAGCATAGTTTTAAAAACACTAAATAAATAGAAGCAATCCTAATGAATTAACCAAATTAATTAATTTAATTTTAAAATAATGAGATAACTTCCTGTCTAGAAGGCTACAGGATCCACCTCTTCTTTCGTAATAAACAGCAAAAAAACTTAATATCTAGTTACCATTATGCCCCTAATTCAAAGATTGCATAACATTGGACTCTAAGTTTTGAAAGTCCCAATTGTTCTGAATTTTCAGGTCTCAAACTCATACAAATAAGAAAAAAAATGTATTAGACTTTTCCTGTACAAAACTATAAAAACAAAGTATATTTATTTTAAAACAATAAATAGACTAAATGATCAGCATTCTACCTAATGTCTATTAAGCTCCCATTTATGTACACTATGCTCTAGAAACAATCATATGCTATAATGACATTCTTTCTAAATGAGCATGTTCTAATTAATCATCTTGATAGTTCTTTTAGATAAAAACACTTTACCATAGTTGAAGGCTTAGAAAGGACTAGAAAGAAAGTAGAAAGTAATGATAGAGACAGGGGTGAGGATGGTTCACATGCATTGTGTACATGTCATAGTAAATCATAAAGAATTTTGATATATTCATAACATTGTCATTTACAAAAGATTAATAAAAACAGCACATAATGATATAAATATGCTTGGTTTTGTTTACATACAGAATTAAATGTTGGCTGAATATCGGATATGGCAAGAGGTAAGGTTCAACAGCTCAGGGCTGATCCATATTTTGATTTAATAATTGCTAATGTTGAAGAATGATAGTACAGAACTATTACTAGCTTTGGTTCACATATTAAAATATTACATTTCTATAAGAGTAAAAACTTTGGAATTCATAACATACACTCCTTTGGAATCTGAGTCAAGGTATTTCTGGCAGCATTTGGTGGTAGTTCACAGCATGGCATGTTGTGGAATACTGGCCATCTACAATGGCATGATGGCACAGGAATTTAAAGTGCTCATTAACTGAAACTGCGGTGGAACCATGTAATACACTGTGGGCAGGCACTGCCAGAAACACACTGGCTCCTCTACACATTTGATTTTCATTTAATTTTTGGTCCTTGTTCAATTAGAAACATTTTACTCTTATCAAACTTTTTGCAATGCCCACATTCAGTTACATGACCCCATGGAGGATTGAGACTCACAATCTAAAGAGTTGATTTAATAATCTGAAATGTACCTGGCACAAGTACAGAAAAGTAGTATCAATATTTGAACCACTGTCAAGAATATTTCTGTGAACTGTTACAATTGGTGATATATTTCAAAAGAGATCTCAATTCTGTCTCACTATATATCCAAACCATACCTCTAATTATCCAAAATAACGAAATATACTCAATCCCTCCAAAAAGAATGGGGATAATCCTGTGGGAGATTCCAGGAAAAGGGACGGGTAGACATGAGAAGAATCAAGATCATAAGCACAGCCTAGGCTGTATAGTGATTCTGAAATCAGGTCAGGGCACATAAAACCTTATTACAAAATAAGTGATGGTCAAATATAACCATTAATTAATGTTAGAGAGACAGGTGAATTAATCCGATAGTCATTGATTATAAAATACCTGAATTAGAAGTCTGAATACTTACACATTGAATTAAATAATGCTTAATTATTTAAATATTTATGTCTACCATACTACCAATGTTGGGGAAATACTCAAACAATTGACTGGTATTCACACCCCACCAATTCATGTAATATTGCTTTCTATTGCTTTGAACATTAATGTGTTCATTTTTTGAAATCTTTTATCATAACCTATACAAAAGTCCACTAATTTCTATTGTATTACCTTAGGGGTTTTGTTTGTTTGTTTGTTTCTTTGTTTTTTAAGGTCCAAAGGTTAGGCAAGGAGACATGCATTTATGGATTATTCTCTCAGATGATTAAAATTTTTACTTTAGGTCATCACAAAATTTTTGAACAGAGAAAGAAATGATTCATGGCTTGCTTCTAAACAGAAAGAAAATGATCATATTGCAAGTCTCAAGACCTTTTTGAGAGAAGTCTTTCAAACATTATATATCTTGGCAAAAGTCCTCAGACTCTAGGGGCACTGAACCATGACTGATAAATCCCTGTGTTTCTCAGAAGAGTTCATAAATTCCTTGCTTCAGGCACCTCATACACAGTTCTAGTAGTATCTACCAACACTGCTGTGTCAGTTAGCTATGACTGTGTAATCCCTAATCTCAGTGTGTCAAAGCAATGGTGATGTGTTCTGCAATCTCAGGATTCTGAGACCTGACATGGTCATTCTTTTAGTCTAGTCTGAGCTCAGACATGTGTCTGCAGTCATAAATTGCACATTCTTTTTTTTTTCAGATACAGATTTATTGGTTTATTTAGTGTTTTGTTTTTTGTTTTTTTATATTCTTTTATTTTTTTCCATTCAAAAAAAAGAATTTACATTTCCTCCCCTTCTCCCAGTCCCATCCCGCTCCCCCCCTCCCACTGCTTCCTTAAAAGAGGGCATGGTGCCCAGCCCTGTGGGAAGTCCAAGGCCCTCCCCCCTCCATCCCGTCCTAGGAAGGTGTGCATCCAAATTGACTAGGTTCCCAAAAAGATACAGAGGAGATAGGTCTTAGTGTCATTGTTGATGGCTTCTCATTCTGCCCTCATTGGCAGCCACATTTAGAGAGTTCAGTTTGATCATATGCTCATTCAGTCCCAGCCCAGCTGAATTTGGTGAGCTCCCATTAGATCAGGCACACTGTCTCTGTGGGTGGTCCAGCCCCTCACGGTCCTAACTTCCTTGCTCATCTTCTCCCACCTTCTGCTCTTCGACTGGACCTTGGGAGCTCAATCCATTGCTCTGGTGTGAATGTGCGTCTCTGTCTCTATCTCCACCCATAGGACAAAATTCCTTTTGCCTGGCAATCTTGTTTGCTTCCAATTTCCAAGAGGATCTATATATGATTTTCTTTGGGTTCACCTTGCTATTTGGCTTCTCTGGGCTTGTGAGCTATAAGCTTAGATAAATTGCACATTCTTAGCTGAATTCAGTCTTAGTGAACATAAAACAATGGTTGAGCTACTTGGATTGTGTCTCCTTAAGTTTTTCTATCCTTGCCTTCATCGGGATTTCACAGAAACAAAGATGAAGGTTTCAAAGTCCATGGAGATACTGACTAGAAAGTTCAAAAAGTCCCTCTGTATTTTTCAGAGGGAACCACCACAGGTTCTAAGAGGGTATAGAGGTAGACTCCACCTCTGAATGCTACTCATGCAAAGAATCAAAGGCTGATTTAATCTACTTGAAGGAATTAAAAAATCAATCTTGCTTATGACAAGCTGTGTATACATCTTTTCAGAAACCTGTAGAAAAACACTGATCAGGACTGGACACCACTGGATAGTTTATAGATAATAAAAAATACATACTTTTCAACATACTCTAAACATAGGCACTATCATATTCTACCTTTTGCAAATGGAGAAACTGAGGCATGAAAAAGGTCCATATTAGAAACCTGAAGAACTATGAATGAAATGCTGATAATCCTGTCTTTAGAATGCATGCTGCATTCTCTACTCTCTGAGATTCCCCATAAATCCCTCCTTCAAACAAAAATGTGACCCCACAGCTAGGCAGGTATGTCTTCTGCTAGATTAAACTATCTGGGGAGCTAATATTCAACAGACCACTTTGCAACACTAGCAAAAATGCCAAGAATTAAAGGAGGCAAAGCAGTCAGAAACAGCAATCACAAAATCTGTGAGGCACTGTGCTGTGTGTTCAATCATCCCAAAACACGATACAATGAGGCAGAAATCCCAAAGGGTGCAGCTAGAACAGGAAGAAACAGGGGATTGGCATTTATATTCTTGAATGCATCTGTGCTCAAATTTCTAATTAACCAAGCAGCGACAATATGCTCATGTGACTGTCCAATTCTTGCTTCTGACCCTAAACTAGCTGATGACAAGACATGGTGTTCTGGGGACACATTTTTGTTCCTGTAAAATAAAAACAAAAAGACAGGCTCTCATTTGTTCTGAGATGAAGATTTGTTTCTTAAGCGCTTACTAATGTTCCTCTGAGGCATGTTGAGAAATGCATCATGCTTCAAACTCTGCTTTGGTCTTACATAAATTTACAGATGCCAGGGTTCTCTGGGTCTCTCCTTCTGGGATTTTACATTCATTTTCCAGTACATCAAAATTACAATAACAATTTTTTAAAAACCTTCTGTAGCTAATGGCATTCATTTTTCTATGATGCTAAAAAGCCCTGGGAAATCAGGAGTAGCTTACCTCTGGGGGTGGGGAGACTATCAAAGTGCCCCGACTAAACAAATTGAGAGTTCAGGTTCAGTCCATCATGGTGGGGTGACCCTGGTAGTTATCAATTTGTATCTGCAGTTAAAAGCAGAGAGCTAGTGCTTGTGCTCAGCTCCGTTTCTCCTTTTATATAGTCCAGGATCTCAGTCAAGGGAATGGGGCCCCCCAGAGTGGGCACTTTTTCCTATACGAATTAAAGTAACCAAGATAATCCACCACAGGTGTGGCAAGAGATTCATCTGCCAGATGATCCTAGATCTCATCAAGTAGACAACTGAGCTTAACTATCACAGAAGTTCATTTCCAGTTCTGAGCTGTCTCTCTGACTTTAAGTCACATCCCAACAGTGTGATGAAAGGTATGTGCTTTCTACAGACAAATTTCTGCCTTCTTGTCACTTTTATCCCAGCCATGTTTCCAAATGTAGAGTACTTCATAAATGTTTTCTTTTGGGCTCAAACAATTAGAACTTTAAGATTTATGGATGACGTTTTCCAACTCATACCTGAAAAAAAAAAATAAGTGGTTCAGCAGTGACTAGCTTGCAAGAAAAAAAAGCCTTTTTTTTTTATTATGTTCCAAACTGTTGGCTGACTTGTGACTATAACCCCCTCACACTCATTTGTTTTCAGACAGCGTGGCTTGCACAGGCAAGCTCATGAATTGAAAATGAATGTCTAAAAACTACAAAATTTCTTTCCAAGTCTTGAATCCAAACAAAGATCCTTAAGTTCACTTAGGGATAATCAGCCAAACTAGAGATGATATTATTAAAATCATTTTGTGAGATTGGGCAGAATTTCAAGGCACGAAATATCAGGAAATACATGGCCAAAAGTCTTCACTCAGAACTTTTTATGAAACCAGCACAAGGTCAAGCCCATTATATTTTTTACTCCAATTTGAATGAGTCATTTTATTTCATGGTTTCTTCACTGTTTTCTCAAAAAGTTTCTGGTCATGCCTCAGTAGATAATGGAGAAAGATGTCCTCTTTTTATTACACTTGTTTTATCTTGTTCTTTAAAATGTTAGCATTTAAACTCAAGCATACATGAAATTCCTATCAACATTAACTACTAGGCCACTTAGAACCAATAAATTCCTCCTCTGTGCGTTTAATGCTCTAATTTCCAGAGACAATTTGACTGTTTACAGAAAGAAAATGGGATGCTTGTCTTAAATTACAATCTATTTTTCTCTCTCTCCCTTTATCTCCTGAAGAGACAGTAGAAACACATTTTCCAAAACCATCATACTGCAATATGAATGAGAAATTAACCACCCCCATTAGTCTCAAGCATTTGAACTTGAGTCCCAGTTGAAGGCACTGTTTAGAAAAGTTTAGAAGGTGCAGGAAGGTTTAGAAGATGGAGCCCAGATGGAGGATGTAAATCACTGGGGACAGAATTTGAGAGCTTAAGGTCTTGTCCCACTTATAGCCCACTCTTTCTATTTCATGATTATGGTTCCAGATATGATTTCCCAGCATCCAGTTTCTGCTGTCTTAGCTGGAACTTTCTGCCATGTTTCCCTGGCATGATGGACCCTCATCCCTCTAGAACCATAAGCCTGAATAAATTCTTCCTTCTAGAAGTTACCTTCATCATAGTCCTTTACCACAACAACAGAAAAGTAACTAACATAAATTGCTCCTTTTCCTTTTATAAATATTGCTACCATTCCCATTTCCTAGTCAGTGTATAGCTGAAACATTCTAACCGCCTTCAATGTTTTGCATGAATCTTTGCTTTTTGTCCTTTGTAAGCTATTCTAAGTTATAAAAAGAAAACTCTAAAAGATACATTTAAGGGCATGGGTATGTATCTCAGTTAGAAGAGTGATTTCTTGGTATGCTTCAGCCCTACATTTAATCTCCAGCATGGCATAAATCAGGACATTGATTCACACACCTGTAATCTCAGCAGCATTTCTAGGAACCCATGATTTTTGTACTTATGATAGTTTGAACACCATGCGATATTTTGTTGTCTAATTGCAGGTATGCTGTAGAGAAATATATACACATATACATGGATACATGGTGCGGGATAATTGTCTGTATTCTGTCAATCATGTTTCAAATAAACGCTGATTAGCCAGGCAGGAAGTATAGGCAGGACAACCAGACAGGATGTAGAGGCAGAGCAAGGAGAATAGGAGAATTCTGGGAAGCAGGAAGTTCTCTCGAGACTCCTGCCCAGACCACCGAAGAAGCAGGATGTGACCTGCCCCGCTGAAAAAGGTACCAAGCCATGTGGCTAACATAAATAAGGATAATGGGTTAATATATGTTATAAGAGCTAATACAAAGCCTGAGCTAATGGGCCAATCAGTTTATAATCTAATGTAGACTCTCTGTGTGATTCTTTGGGACCTAACAACTGTGGGAACCAGGCAGGACAGAAACCCCCACAAGCAGGCCCTCATGTTACAGATACACAAGAGTACGTACACACACACATACTTTTTATACCCCTGCAAATACTTCAGTAATCAAAGAGTTTTGATAAAATTGAAAACTCTTTAGCATCTATTAGTGAATGTATCATACAAATTGCTGTCAAAATTAGATCTCTCTTTCTGAATTCTGGTAGCTTAAATACTTCACCTGACTAATCAGATTGCTTCCACTGACCTCCCCCCCCACCTTTCCTTTATTCCCTGTACTGAGGGTGAAACTCTGAGTCTAAAGTACTCCATGCAAGCATGCCAATAATAAACTAAATCCTCTCGTACATCCATTTCTTAAAATTACATAATACAAAAGACTTGCTTGGGTTTCAAAAACTCAAGCAACAAAGGCAAGTGTTAACTTCTTTCTCTGGCATTGTGGATGTTAAGTTTGTTATATACTTATTACAAAGCAGGCAGAAAGCCCCCACCAAATATAACCAACAAGTTCCTTCCCTGCTCCAATGGATGACCACATACCCAAGAGTATAGGGAGCACAAATTGAGATGGAATAGTTTAAAAGAAAAATTGGAAATGTTCCATGCCAACCTGACTCAAAAAGAAAATTGATTTTAAAATGTATGGTATTTTCTGGGGAAAAAAGTCATCAATGCTTCACAAAGATGTTAACCTTGAATATCAATCTGCCAGGCAAGATGTGCCCATTGAGATAGTTGTTAAGAAAGTAACCAACTACTTTCAGATTGGATTTGAGGTCCACACTCCACGGGAGGAATACCTGCCTGGGACTGTAAAGTCCATGGCTTGGAAAATCATAGGACCTAGGGAAGAACAGAAAACTTGTGTTGAAAAGTTGTCAAACTTCCTTCTGCATATTTGTGTGTTTATGTTCATAAATTAGTGATGCACATTTATGTTTATGTTCATAAATTAGTGATGCTTAGCTTTGGCCAGAGAAGCTTCTGTTTACTGTGGGCAATGGTTAATGCTGAAACTTACAACTTGCCAAAGTGATAAGAAGGAATGTCTATGAATGCTCAGCCATAAGTGGAACATCTGTAACACCCCATCCAAAAGTTCAAGGAACATCATGGAAGACTGGGAAGAAAGAATCTAAAAGCCAGAGGATGGAAAGAGGTAATACGAAATTCTGGACATCACCTGGCAGTTTTACCTATGAACACATAGCAACTATAGCTACCCAAACAACGTTTACACAATACTAGATCCACCAACATTCCATTATGGAATGGAAAGGGGCTCAGGAGACCTCTCCCCTTCCCTAAAGAGCTTCAGGAAGTTCATGGTTGCTAGGGGAAGATAAGGAGTCATATTCCTCAGGGATATATACAGTCACTGACAAGTAATCCTTCCTCGAGTAAATATCTACCCGCCCTACACACCCACACTCACGCAAGCAACCCTAATTAAATTCAACGTATGCAGTGTCATACACAAGCACATAAACATACATGCACACACACACACACAGAGAGAGAGAGAGAAAGTTGTAGAAAGAACTAGTGGTTCAGTAGGGTAGAAGAAAGATATGAGAGACTAGATAATTGGGACAACACAATCAATATACATATAGGTATAAAATTGTAGAAGAATCAATAAATACATTATAAAAGAAAAAATGGAAATGTTTAAAAGTGGAAATCTAAATCTCCTTATGTTGTAGTTGTTTTATTAATTGTTTGAGAATTTATATATGTATACAATATATTTCCATCATTCCCACCTCCATCCCCCTTCAACTTCTCCCCTATCTTATTATTTTTCATTCCCAACTTCATGTGTTCTTTTTTTAAAGCCATGAGTTCAGTTAATGCTTCCTGTATGTACATTGCTGTAGGGCCATAGAATTAAACATAGGCAGCCTTTCAGGGATTGTATCCCTGTAGAAAATTGCCAGAGGTAGTAGAAGTAGTAGATATCTCCAATGAAAGAGGATTTGCCCATACACGGCAGGACCACTGCACACATGAACTCCCAGAAGCTGTGACTGACTATATGCAGTAGACCTGCACAAGATAGAGCCGGCCAACTTCCTAGGTTGGATGGAATAAGGGTTGAGAAGTCCCCACCCCTAACTGAGGAGCTATTGGTACTTGGCAGTTACTGGGAGAGAGAGAGTCCATCTCCCTTTATTTTTTAACCCTCTGTTTCTAAATAGAGCTGTCCGTGTGTATAGGTATAGGGCTATCCACTGGAACATGGACAACCTGTGAGAAGCCACACACTTAAAGAAAACTGATCTTTTTCTCCTCCACCAGCTATCAAGTGTCAGTAGATCTTCAGCTAGCGGGTGAGGGCTTCTAAGCCACAACCCACCCCAATCAATGCTGGAATATTGATTGATTTGAAATCGTGCAGGCTCAACAGGCCAAGAATCGGAGAGTAGAGAGAACATGGACCTAGCAGAAAAGAAAATAGTATTTGTCTGCTAAAGAAATGTAGTGATAAAATGACTCCTGACTACATTCTGCTATACCCATAGATCAATGTGTTGCCATCATCAGAGAAGCTTCCTCCTGCCATAGATGGGAACAGATACAGAGACCAACAACTGGACAATGTACAGAGAGGAAGAAACCTTAGACCACTTAGCCATAAATGGGATGTCTCCATCAAATCCCTCTCCTCAGGACTCAGGGAATCATGCTAAAGAGGAGACTGAAAGATTGTAAAAGCCGGAGGAAATGGACAACACCAAAGAGGGAACAGTGTTTCCAGACACAAAAAGATGGACCCACATAAGAACTCAGAGACCGCGGTAGCATGCATAGGCCCTACACGTGTTCAAGCCAGGCACTCCCAATGCTGAGAAGGTGAAGTAAACACACACCCACACCCCTAACCCAGAAGCCCTCTCCAAGTGACAATTACTAACAAAGGAAAAATTAGTTTCTCCAGGGGAGTCTCACTCCGTATACAAACCACAATTAAGGTCAGGTCTCATTCCCAGAGCAGATGGCCAACACAAAAGAAACTCAACAGCATTTTTGGAGATTTTTGTGTTTTGTTTGTTTGGTTTTGTATCATATTGCTTTACCTAGGCATTTTTTTAAAATCTTACGAGTGTGTGTGTGTGTGTGTGTGTGTGTGTGTACTCATGCACATGTGCGTTTCTCCTGCTCTTAGTTTAATTTGTTTGTAGTTTGTTTTATCTTTGTTTGCTTGACTTCTTATTTGCCTGCCTGGTTTTTTTTTTTTAAAGAGAGAAAAAGAAGGCATGGGGTTGGGAGAATAAGGACCTGGGAGGAGATGAAGGGGGAGAAACGGAAATAAGACTATATTGCATGAAAAGAACTTTATTTTATTGTCAATAAAAAATAAAAATTAAAAAAATAGAAAGATAAGAAAGCATTCTAATGCAGTATTCATTTAGCAAACTAACCATAGTAGGTCTCCTAGGCCCTATGAGTTCCATAGCCAGGGTTCTTGGTCTTTGGCACTAAGCAGGCATTCTTCCTTCAGGCATTTTCCTCCTCTCTTCTCAATCATTGCTTGATCAATATTCTACTTGTAGCTTTCTGCTGGCCTCTTGTCATTAAATCCATTCTAAGCAGTGTCTTGGGTAATTTGTGTTTTATGCCATGCGAACAATGTTCCCTGTTAAATTTCACCCATCTGAAGCTTGTCTGTGAAAAACAAAGAGAAAAAAGGTTTTGCTTTCCCATGTTCGCCGGCTTGCTTTTACTTTGCATACTTAATTTATTGCAACTCAGCAAATATACAAAAGCTTGCCCTTTATTTATTGCTTGTCATGTTTCTTATCTCTTGCTTTCATTCAGATGTGGCACAATTAAAAAAAAAACCTCCAATTTTAATGTTTGAGTAGCTTTCAGGGAAGGCTATTACACGGTAAATGCAAAGATGGAAAAACTGAGTAAACACCGGAACCTATCACTTACCATTTTAGTACTTGATGGATTAATAGACAAATAAATCCCCACAGAGGTAAATTTATCAAATTTAATAGCACAAAACAAGCAATGCATTATTCAACATTGGATCAACAGCCATTGTTTTTGTGCTCCAAGACATTCTATCTATTTTCCTGCATTGGTTAACAACAACAACAACAACAAAAGCTCTTTTCAATTCATACAACATTTAAAGCACACTGTGCCTGAAGAGAGAGAGGCAGGCTGAATTCATTCTCCGGCACCCCTTGCATACAAATGACCAGGTGCAACTCTTGCTCAGGTTGGGGGTGGTGCAGGAACTGTGGTTGACTGTGAAATGCAAGCATCTCTCAGGGAGTGCTATTTGTTTGTCCTGGGGAGCTGGACAAGACTTACAGAACTGGCTTAAGGTCGTTTTCTCTGTCATGGGAATCTGCTTTCTATTTAGGGCTCACTCGAGATATTTCATGATGGACAGAGTTAATGAGCCCTCTAAAATGTCCCTATCCTAATCTCCAAGTATATAGCCAAAGAAGCTGCGTAGATGGGATTAGACTACAGACCTGGGATGCAGAAAGAGCATCCTTTATGTTGTACAGCAGTGTCACATCAGCACAAGAGTGTAGCAGGGATGCAGTTGAGAAAGAGCCAGCCAATTGTGGCTACCACTGAGATGAGGAATGAAAAGGTCACCAGCCAGAAGCTCGAGCAGAATGAGGAAACTGGACAGACATGAAGGACTGCAGAGATAGTTCAGTGGATAAGAGTGCTTGCAGCGTAAGCATGAGGACCTGCCTTTGAAACCCCCACATTCTCATGTAAAAACAAGAAAAGAGCCTCACTCAGTGGAAATTTGTAAATGTTTTAATTTGGTGTTTAAAATATAGAAACACAAAATAAATATTGATAATGAAAGCTCAGCAGTATCAACATTAATCAGTACAATGGGTGGAACAGTGGAGCTTTGTTAGCAATATGGAGGTACCCTTTCTTCCTCATTGCATTTCCCCAGATTCTGCATATAAAAAAAAAACAAGAAAAGAAAAAATGCATGTGCCTGGAGCCACATTGCTAAGTGACAGGGTGGGGGTTTAGAGACAGGAGGTCACTTGATCTTCCTGAATGACACCCTACCTCCAGGTCCACTGAGAGACTCTTGTTTCAAGAAATAAAGCAAATCAGGTCGCCCAACATTCTCTATACATGAACACACACACACACAATCACACTCACACATACCCAGCTAGAGATAACCAGAGATAGACACACCCAGAGAGACAACGACGATGACAATGACGCGATGATGGTGCAGGAAGTATAGCCTGATTTCTGAGAAAGGCATCTCAGCTCAAGGGTCTGTAATGTGCTGCTTGATTCGTTGCATAAATTCTATGAAGGTGAGGTGAGGACTGAACCCTGATAAGTGCCTTTGTGAATGAATAGCA
Organism: Ondatra zibethicus; assembly: GCA_004026605.1. Lineage (NCBI taxonomy): Eukaryota > Metazoa > Chordata > Mammalia > Rodentia > Cricetidae > Ondatra > Ondatra zibethicus. Next base: position 13,034 of record PVIU01020044.1, read on the forward strand.
ATAAAGTAGGAAGAAAAGGGCCTACAAAATGAAACAGGATCAATCTACCATTTCCATGTAACCCAGAGAATCTACTCTGCTGCCTTAATTATTCCTGGGGAGACCCAAACAAGTGTCTATTCACCCAAAATGGACTCTTCCAGAGCCCAGTTTAGCCAACCAACGAGTTTACTGGGCTTACTTACAGAGCATGAATGAGGGGTTACTTACATGAGCATGAGTGACCCCATAGTCCCACCTCATCATGGATAACCTCATGGACGCTCTATTATAACATCCCCTGTTCAATCTTATACTTCCTATATACTGCAGCATATCCCAAGATCACTTGTAGTCAGGGGCAGGAGTCAGCTAGAATTCCAGGTATGGGTCTTGTAACATTCCCATGGCTTCTTCTATTACAGAACAATAGCTAGGATAGCATCCCAGGGATCTTGGAGAAAAGAGCCTTTCAACCCCCTGAACAGTGTTTTTGACTCATAACTTTTGGGAGAGCTGTGTTTAAAACATGTCTCCTGGCCTGACTTTCCTGCCAATGGGCATACAGGCAGGCACTAAGTGGAACCACGAACATACCTTGAAACTGATAGGGCCAAGACCTGCAAGGCCATTAGCGCAGCATGTACACATGGAGGCTAGAGGTCAATACAGGTGCTATTTCTCAGATGCCATTATCTTGGTTTTTTTGAGACTGGGTCTCTCACTGGAACCCAAGGCTACAAACAAGCACTCCCCACAAAGTCCCCATAGAGACTCCATCCTGTTAAGAGGAACATGAGGCATCTTAAGAAGCTTATTTTTCTACAGCAGACAACATAGATGTGATTTGGTACAAGGTGAAAATAGAGTACCTGTAAAGACCAATTTTATCTGAAACTGGCCCTTTAAGTCCATAGCCAAAGACAGAATGAAAATATCAATAGTAGAGCAAAATGGAAAGAATTGCAATCCTCTGACAATGCAACAAACCTCCCCAACCATTTCTTTCCCCACCCCCTGTCCCCTTCTCCACCCATCTCAACTCTAAACTTACAAGATTTGTTATTTCTCCTTTGTCAAGCTGCCAAGGACCTAAGCCACCTATTAGAGCACCTGCCTACCCAGGATTCTCAGCGAGAAACAGAACATTGTGTGAGTCCCCTTCTTTGTTTACTTGTCTAGAGTGGAGGTCAATTAATCTGCTATCCACTAAGATGAACTTTTTAAAAAGTACTACAGTGCAGGGTAGTGGTGTGTATTCCTTTAATTCCAACACTCGGGAGGCAGAGGCAGAAGGATTTCTGTGAGTTCGAGGCCTGTTTTACAGAACGAATTCCAGGACAGCCAGGGCTACACAGAGAAACTCTGTCTTGAGAAAAAAATAAAAGGTACTATAGAAAGGCTAAGTACCAGATTCCCTTGATCTCACTGCATTTCTCCATTGTTTTACCCCAGTGAAAGTTATCCTGTCCCTTTGTTTGATTCTTTAAGGCCAGGAGGTGAACTAACTGACATTTCTTGATATTGAACAAGCACTCTCTCTTTTAGCTTCCAAGGGAGTCAAGAAAGATATTCTGTCTCTGTGTTGCCATAGGAACGTTTTGCAAATCCCGTGTGTTCCCTCTAGGTGTAGCCTCTATGGTAACTGAACGGCTGAATTTCCAAGCAAATCAGAACACTGTAACAGAGCCAGCAACCCATTCTGTGGTGTAGATTCTCAGCAGGGTTGCTGGGTCAGGAAATATGAATACATCTTAGGGGCAGAGGGATATAATTTCTCTAACCTTCCCATAACCTTCCTATCCGCTCCCTCCCTCTCAATCACTCTCCTGCTCACATAAAAAATGTTTTGTTTTGTTTCTTACTCATTTTCCTGAGATAGATGTTTTTGTGCCTTCACTTTGACCAAATTCAGACAAAAAAAAAGAGTGTGAACCCTAGAAAGACACATTCACCAGGATAAGGGAAAATATGCTTTAGCACCACAGGAGTAAATGAACAAAATCAGAATGGTAATTCATGAACGTGTTTCTAAGGTACCTGCATGAGAAGTTCATTGTTTATTATACAAATGGCATATTTCTTTAATGCGTATATCTCTTGAGAAAACAAATGTGTCAGTGAAGTTGGAAATGTACATAAGAGCACACGGCCTGTCAATATGATAGCTAGGAGGAAGAGATTATATTAGCAGCAGGAAGGCATTATAGGGATGTCAGCTGGGTCTTGGGATCGGAAAAGTTGTTGCCCGTTTAAATAACCGTTAATGTCCCTTTAGAGACATTATTTTTGTTTCAGGTAAGAGTCCTCAGCTAGGTACAGTGTCACATACCCACAATCCCATCCTTTGAGAGTCTGAAGCAGGAGAATCCCTCATTGCAAGATACTCTGAGCTTTAGTGAGACCCTGCATCGAACAGTACAATTCAACAAAATTCACCAAGATGTTTTTACTCACATTTTTGACTCATTAATCAATTATTGCTCACTATAATGCTACATCCATTCCCATTATTTACTGTTTTCTAACATATGATTGATATTGTTCAATTAAACATGGTCAAGAACATGCCCATGTTTACATGTTATAATGCACCTCACCCCAAAAATGAATGCTGTGAGGTTTAATCTTGACTGTCAACTTGACATGATTTAAAATCACCATGAAAACAAACCTCTAGGCATGTCTGTGAGGAAGGTTCTGCATTAGATTAATTGAGGTTAGAAGACCCACGCTAAATGTGGGTGAGCACCATTCCATGGGCTGAGTTCCTAGACTGAATAAAAACAAGAAAGTGACTTGAGCAGAACCATCTTTCTGCTTCCTGAGTGTAGATGCAGTATGACAGCTGTCTTGTGCTTCTGCGTCTATGTCTTTCCCACCATGATGGACTGTACTCTCAAACTGTGAGCCAAAATACCCCCACCATTTTGTGGTTTTTTGAGACAGAGTTTCTCTGTGTAACAGCTCCGGCTATCCTGATACTCACTTTGTGGACTAGGTTAGCCTCAAAATCACAGAGCTCCACCTGCTTCTGCCTCATGAATGCTGGAATTAAAGACATGTGCAAACACCACCCAGCTAAAATAAACCTTTTCTAATTTGCTTTGGTCAGATATTTTTGTTGCAGGAACTAGAAAAGTGACTGTGCTGACTTATGTGACATGCATATATTTATGTATTGCCAGTATTGTGTGCTAGCACCTGAAGAGTGCAAACATGCTAAAATCGGGAGTCTTATAACTGACCTAACAGGTTAGCCCATACCATTTCTTGCATTTTTTGTATGGTAAGACTGCCCCCAGTGTTTGAGGGACATGGAGGACACTGACTTTCACCTATCCATCATAAAACAAAACTGTGTAGAGAGCTCACCACCTCCTTATTGAGACCCATACAGGCAATGCAAGAACCCCTGAATCTCTAGGTGGTTGGTGTCAGACACTGGAGGTCCCCCAATACACTGAGGCTCAGCTTATCTTTTGAGGAACTTCCTGGAATCATTAGGACAGTGAGGCACAAGAGACAAACACGCTCTGCACAAACATCTGACTTCACAATGAACTTTTAAGTGAGATGCTCCTTCAAACCCTATTTCACTTCACCCTGTAAAACAGATTCTATGTACAGACATCACACAGAGTTTTCTCAACATCATCCCATTCTTGAAAGTCCAGTCTTAAGCAAGCATCCATATTTCCCAAATACTGGATATGCTATTGCCAACTTAGAGTTTAATGAAAATATCCAAATGTCTTTCTCCAGCAGCTCTCTCATGGGCACCATTTATTTCCCATCAAGAAGCTGAAGTTTTAGGGCTGAGGCTACCCATGAGCAGAAGATCACAAGGAGTCAAGTCATACTTTGCTACATCTTAGCCATCCGAGAGGTTTCTACTTTAACGTGCTAACCATCAGGCAAGACACTGAGACCTAGGGAAGGGCATCATCCCTTTCAAAACATCTCACTCACATAACACCATAGTGAAAACATCATCTGAAGACTCAAATTTTGGATGAGTATATACTTTACCACTGTTTATACATTTGGTGTCATGGCAATCTAAATTTTTTTCTTAGTGATTTTTAGGGTTTCTTTTCCTCTGCATGTTACTTCAGTGGTAGTGTCTGACAAAATTCCATCTTGGATACTCACTGCTCTAACCTCGCCAAGGGCCTCACCTGTGTGTGCCACTTCCACTGCTCTTGGATTCTCTACTGCAGCAAGGATGTCCTTCTAGATCACATCTCACTTCTTTTTTTAATTTCCTCTCTCATACATTACTCAAACTGACCACACAGTCCTCTCCTTCTGCTCCTCTCAGCATCCCACCTCCCTGCTCTCCCAGGTCCACTCCTCCTCTGTCTCCCTTCAGAAAAGAGCAGGTCTTTCTCACATCTCATTTCTAGACCACAGAATCACAGCTTTATCAGTTCACTGTACTTCTCCACCTCAATGTTTTCTTCACCCCTCTATAGTCGACATTCCAGGCATTATTCTTCCTTGGTATCTTTATCATTTTTCAGATATAAACCCCATTTGTGGTACCCTGTATCCTTGTTGACTTATGGAAACACATGTCAGAGTCCTCACGCCAACCTTCTCTACCATCTTTTCCACTAATGTCCTTTAATCCTGCCTTCCTTGTGCAATTGTGGTATATGTCTATGTACATGTGCATCTGTGTATACATATGTGCATGATGTGAGTGAGCACATGCATATTTATATGGGTTTATGGAGCTCAGAGATCAAAGTCAGGTATCATCAATTACCTGCAGCCTTATTCTATGAAACAGAAATCTGTCCATGTCTGCTTCCTCAGCACTAGTTTAACAAACACTCACTACTTTTTTTTCAAAACATGGGAACCCAAACTCAGATCCTCATGCTTGTATCACAACCATTCTAGTTAGTAAGCTATCTCCCCACCCCCTTCTTCCTGTCATCTTACACTGTTGCACAATTGCTGCCATAATGTTTGCCAAGAGTGTCAAAATTTATGAACTGGAATATCACACTTGTTTCCTAATCACTCGCCCGGAGAACAAATCACTGTTCACATCAACCTTGTACTGTGTTATGCTGCTCATCTTTACACAGCCCAGAAGGGAGTATCAGATCCTCTGAGACTAGAGCTGCAGGCAGTTATAAGTCATCCAGTATGCCCCCCAACACACTTAAATCATTATAAGCTATCACAACCTTTTGATTACAAGTATTCAACCTCACTGGGAACAACACAATTGCCTGCAGGAAGCATTTTCCTTCTTCCTGCCCAAGGCCATCCACCACCCATCCCCCAAGGACTTCATTATGTGCAGAGCTGACAGGACTGGACCCTTGAGCGCACTGTGTATTTGTTTCCCTTGGCACATTTACACTTACTGTTCTCCCGCCCAAAACTCTTATGAAATCCTAGACACTTTGATGGTCCTGTTTATCCTGTGACATAAAACTCCAGGGCTCCTTCTCCTTAAAGCATTCCACAAAACCCCAGTAGGGGTAACCTCCTGCTCTTGTGGGCTGTGAGAGAGGCAATCGAAATACAATCTGTAAGATCTAACTTACCAGATGAAAAAAAGGAACAATGGAGTAAGACATGAGTTTAATGACTTGATCAGGCCGAACCTAGAAGGCAAGAAGGAGGGTAAGGTATCATTAGCAAACAAGCCGCAAAGGGTGAACAATGCCCAGCAGTCACATCTAAGTACCTTTCATCAAGCTCTTGTCTGATGGCTAGGATAGACACAGGGAAGATTCCAAGTTCAAACTGTGCAGCTTACACACACTAGCAAGCATCAATTTTAAATGACAGACAGTACCCCCCAAAAAAACCTGTTGGCAGGAATGTGCACCAACATTTACATGCTACTAGAGTACAAATTGGTGCACCATTTTGTAAAATTGTTGGGCGGTACATCATTAAGCCAAATATAAGTACTCCTTACCATACAACAATTCCATTCCTAGCAATCTACTCAGCAGACAAGCTCACATATGTTCACCAAAAGGCACACACAGTATGCTCATGGCAGACTTACTCATTACCCAAAAAAAGCATAAAAGTAATCCCCTTGTCCATCAAACTTCAAGTGGGTGAATACATTATATTCCATTTAAGCCATGGAAGCTGAGAAAGCACATTTCAACAAGCATGAAACCGAGAATGAACTACAAGTGGGATGAGGCGTTTTACTCTCCAAGCCCACCCCCAGTGACATACTTTCTCCAGCAAGACTGCACCTTCACATAACCTTCCAAACAGCATCAACAACTTTGACCAAGAGTTAAACATTTGAGCTGATGGGGGCATTTCTCATTAAAACCACTATACTTTTGAATGATCTGTGCAATTTTCACAAGATGTTTTTACACATGTTTCTAATACTAAATCGACTGAAGTAACAGAATGTAACACCTCAAAAATCCCACTAGCACCTGCCTTTGCCCTCAACCCAAAAGAAAGTTCTATTTTGATTATTTTGCCTGATTTGAAGTTCATATACATGAAACTATCCAGTATGGCCTCTTTTGTGCCTAGCTTTCTGCTCAGCATTTAGACAGACTTTTCCTAGATGAGTTGAATTGACATGTCTTACAGAGAGCCAATTTGAATAGTCTGGAAGCATCTAGAAATATCCACCCAGAAGGCAGGTAGGTGAATCTGCTCCGTTTACTCCAAGGAATTAAAAAGCTTTCCTCTCCTTCTGTATCTCCTTTACATCAAAAAAAAAAAGGATGACAGGAAGAAGGGCCTGCTAATGTATACATATCTCATTATCCTTGGCAGGGTCTTGCTAGAACTGCAGCTCCTCCATTGTCTGCCCTGTTTTCTCCCAAATCTGGAAGAATCCAGGCTCATGATATTATTTAATAAATAAAAGTTGAACTGGTTAACTATAGGCAAAAACTGAGGAAGCAACTAGTATATTAGAAATAAGCCCTGGAAGTTATCTAAGGATAAATGAAGGGGAAAGTAAAAAGAAAAATGCAATTCTTTGGAAAATGTCTACATTAAGGAGCAGGAACAAAACTGAAAAGCAGACCAAGAAAATCAATCAAACATATTAGTTCATAAACTCAATTTGGTAGGGTTTCTACTCGAAGGAAAACTAAAATTTATGAAACACTCTGCTTGGTAGTTTTTGACAAATAATAACTGTCCATCTTTGTGGGGAAGAGTGTGATGCTTGGGCACAGCTATATACTGTGTATTGATCAAGTGAGTTCATGGGTTATTCATCATTGAAAACATTTATTACTGCTTTTTGAAAAGAGTATTATCCCTTTCTCTTGGCTATTTTGAATTATATAATATTATATTTTTAGTAAAACAACCCTCTGTGTAATGGAACACCAACAAACATTCCATTCATCTGGCTCTGACGTTGGACCACATACACAATCTGTCATTTGTTTGATGCTCCTGCCTCAGCTACAGTTTACCAATTTTTAAACACTGATCTGATTTGCATACCTGTGCAAATACCAAGCAATATAAAATTTTCATAAATATTCATGATAAACTCTACCATTTCTGGGTATCTACAAGAATCTAGATCAGCATATGTAACCATCTTGATTACCAACAAAATGGGTCTTAGAAACATCTAGGAGACACACCTCTAGGCATGCCTGAAGGAGGTTAACTATAGTGAGAAAACCCAGTTGGAATGTGGGCACCACTCCATGGACTGGCGTCCAGGACTGAAGGAAAAGATGATGTGTATCAGCATCATCTCTTTCTCTGCTTCCTGACTGTGAATGCAAAGCTTTACCAGTACTTAATCAACAGTAATGAGAAAGTTAACTAATAAAGTAGAGCACACTGATGCCTTTATATCCATGTTAACTGCTGAACTACTCAGCATAGCCAAGATAGGGAACCATCCTTGATATCTTCCAACAGATAAATGACAAGGAAAAAAGTGATACCTGAGCACACATTTGTTTTATTCAGCCATAAAGAAGAATGAAATTGTTCAATTTTAAGTAAGATGAATAAAACCAGGGATCTTCATGTAAAGTGAAATAAACCAGACTCAAAAAAACAACATGGCATATGCTTTCTCACATGTAAGTCAATATTTAAATGGACAGATAGATAGATAGATAGATAGATAGATAGATAGATAGATAGATGGATGGATGATGTAGGATTTCCCTCTGTATGTTGTGAATATGTTTTATTAACATTGGTTAATAAAGAAGCTGCTTCAGCCTATGGCAGGGCAGAATATAGGCAGGCTGGAAGAGATATAGAAAGGACTAGGCAGAGTCAGGGAGACACCATGTAGCTGTCAAAGGAGAAGGACACACTGAACCTTAGGAACCTTACCGGTAGACCGCAGCCTCATGGTGATACACAGATTGGTAGAAATGGGTTAATTTAATATGTAACAGCTAGCTAGGAATACACTAGAGTCATTGGCCAAATAGTGTTGTAATTAATATAGTTTCTGTGTGATTATTCAGGTCTGGGCGGCTGGGAAACAAGCGAGCAGTCTCCTAGTACAGATAGATAATTGTATAATATGAAATTAGATGACAGACTCTGGGGGAATATGGGGACTAATGGTGGGAAGAGGAGTGGGAACTCAAGAGGGTAATGGGGAAAACATAAATTTGCATGTCTTCCTCATATGTAGTATTTAAATTTGAGAGAGAAGGAGAGATTAAAGCAGAAGGAGACTATTTGAAGAAAGGTAGGTGACAACAGAAGGATGTAGTGAAAACAATGGAGGGTAGTGGGGTCAAGATATGAGAAAATATTATAGCGTGGGGGCTGGTGATAAACATAGGACAGTGGTTGGTTCCACTCACACTGGGAAACTTGCAACATACAATTTCAGTTCCAAGGGATCCTGAACCATCTTCTGGCCTCCAAGAGCAACTGCACCTACATGCACACACACTCCACCCCACCCCCCCACATACACTCAGGCATACACATAACTAAAATAAAAATAAATCTTTAAAAATATTGATATTTAGGTATTAAATGTCATAATGAAACCAGAAGTTTTCTGTACTAATTAAAAGTCCATAGTGAAGATTATAATCAAAGAATTCACAAAATTGAGGCTTTGAAGTATGTGAGTTAGCATCTTCAACATGTAGTTTCTAATCACCTTAAAGACAAAACTTGTCTTCACTGGATCCTAAGGAAGTAACTCATCAGAAATTCTGCCGAGATTACCAAATCCATAAAGCATATTTATTCTTTGAGATGTCCATGAGCCACAAGCCACTCTTCCTTTCAATTTCTGATTCATCAATCTAACAATGTGCGTGCTCACTGTGTGGGAAGAAATGTCAGGAAGTAGAGAAAGGCTGGCTTGCCCATTCATTCGTATGTGCGCAAGTGCTTTTTCCACCCACATGAGCCCACAGGCAGTAATGACTAATGCTCAGGCATTAAATGTTGCCTATGAGTTATTTCTAAATAAAAAAATGCACTCATAGGTGGTGACTGTCACCCGCTCTAAGCTATTATGACTGAAAAACCCAGAGTCCTCCTCCTGCAGCTGACAGCAGCATCCACATTCTCATTTAGCAATTACGTCTTTAGCTCCATGCATATTCCTTTTTTCTTACGTCTGTGTATAGGGCGGGGTGTGTGTTTGTCACAGTGTATGTGTGGCAGTCAGAGGCTCTGATGTCAACCCTTACCTTCCACTTCATTTGAGACATGGTGTCTCTTTTGTTCACAAAAGTGTCTGCTACAGAGTCTGGGCTAGCTTGTCAGCAAGCATCTAGAGATTCTCCTTTCTCTGCCTTCCATCTTGCAACAAGAGGGTTCTACCATGACTGACTTTATATTCAAACACGAAGACCTCAGATTGAACCCCCAGTACTCATGCAAAAAGCCAGAAAGCCAAGCATGGCTATGCATGCCTATCAGCCCAGTGTTGTTGGGTAGGAATTCAAAGACAGGCACAGGCGGGTCACTGGGGTCTGCTGGCTACCTGCCGAGCTCTAAGGTTAGTGAGAAACCACACCCAAGGGGAAAAGGTGGAGTGATAGAGCCAATGTCTCATTGTCCTTTTCTATCCTCTGTGTATGTGCAACTTCACACCACACACACAAACACGCACACACGTGCCGAGATGGAGAGAAAGAGATTGGCTTTTTTCTTTTTTCTTTTTCTTTTACTACGAGTAGTTTGTGGAAAGGTGACAATATCACTCATTCACATAGGTAGGTATGACCAGACATTCATAGCTAGGCCACAGGACAAGATAGTTAAACAAGGATAGTACTGTTTCCAGTAAATCAACAGAAACTGATGAGAGGAGGTTTCAGACATACAGTGCACCTCCTTTACCTGCCAAAAAAAATCCTCATCCCAAGATAATCAGAGCTAGTCCTTCTTCTATCTAGCCATGAAAATAGGAATCCAGGCAGGCAAATCCTCAGGTGAATTTTGGGTATTACCTGGGTGGCCATTTTCTTCAGGCCCTTAGGTGTTAATTAGAACCAAGACCCTGCAGGTGTTCCTTCCAGGCCCTGCAGCCTTTGCCCCTATTGACACTCACCAACAGCCAACTCTCCTGCTGCTGGGTAATAAGAGGCTGCCTGAGAGCCATCATGTAGTACAAATCTCATGCAGACTAAGCCTGCTACTTCACAGTACAGGAATTTCCCTTTCCATGGATCCCTTAAAGAACAGGCACTACACTTGTCGCATTTATGGGACTCCTGCACTCCTGTCTATTTTACTGTTAATAAATAGCTTTCCCAAAGTTCAGTTTGACTCATTGGCTTTCTTTTGAAGTCTCCTTTCTCCTCACTTCCCAATATGCAACTTTGGAGCTGGCACGATTGTTCAGAAGTTAAGAGTATCTATTCTTCTTCCAGAGTACCTAGTTTGATTCCCTGAACCCACATGCTAGCTCACATCCACCTGGACCTCCAGTTCCATGGGATCCAAAGGCCTCTTCTGGCCTCCATGGGTTCCAGGCACACATTGTACACATAAATGTATGCAACCACTTAAATACAGAAAAATTAAAACTAGAAGTATATGCAACTGTGAATGTGTAATGTCTTCATAATAAATAAAAATTATAGCATGAAAATTATAGCATCTAAAAATAATATTTTAGTCTTGTGAGTTTATAGAAATTGGATTAAAACCAAATAGAAGAGCAAAGCAAACATTACCGACATTCACACTGTTTGAATACTAATGTAGTTATATCTGCTGTCCTCACTGACACAGATTAAGGTGACATCAGGGGCAGGTTGTAAAAAGCAGGTGTGTGGACCTGTACAGAGAGGAGCTCAAAGGTGGCAGAGGACCACTACCCACAAATACATCAATACATAAAGAGAATGTGGGCCATATAGATCATGGAGCGAGATCTGACTTAGAAAACAAAGGAGATCCTGTAACAGACTCATGTGTAGGTCACTGAGCTAAAGGAAAGAAGCCTTCCAGAGAAGGGCAAATAAGGCAAGACTCACTTCTACATCACTTACACAAAGTTTCAAACATAATTAAGTTTAGTGGCTGGAGACTCTGCCTCATGGGAATACAGTAAAGAGGTGGGGGAAGACACCTAATATCTTTCTCTGGCTCCCACACACAGGTACATACACCCATGTGCCCTTATACACACAAGCAAATAGAAATATTTATAATAAACTCACACAAAAAAGAAAGTAAAATAGTATTTGTAAATGGTGAGATCAGGGGAGGATGGAGTTACTACCTAGTAAGTATATAGTTTCATTTATTTATGCTCCTAAGTATGTTTTGCACAAAAGCATTATTATAGACATCATACAAGAATTTTCTATGGTCAATAACGATAAAAACTATACATACACACAAAATTCTCAAATAACTATAAAATAAAGGGGTCTGTGTGTGTGTGTGTGTTGTGTTGTGTTTTGTACTCTAAATACAAAAGGAACAAAAAATGAGGCCTCTTTACCAAGCCAAATTTTTCACATCTTTCTTTCAGGCTCTAGGCCAAATTCGCCCCAACACCACCCACAGGTCCCTACTGTACTGAATCCAAACCCTCAACCTAGCTAGATCTCCCACAACCTTCCCCATAGTCTAGCCCAATGAGTCTCCCTGACCCTCCCCCCATCCAAATACCCTCATCAACCTCCCAGATCTAGTATAGATCCCACATCCAGTACACTAGCCCAGCCTGACTTTACCTGCCTGCATTGTAAAGAAGTTCTAGGCTTCTGCCAAAATATGCTCTACCTATCCCCCAAAGCATAGACCTCTCCACACCATATCCAATATTTCTTTCTATCCATTCATATTTTCCCCACACTCCAGGCTTGGACCAGACAGCACATCTTGTATACCAGCCCAGACCCTTCTGTCCATCTGACTTCATTCTACCAAAACTATTTCAAATTTCTAGGTCCAACCTACCCCCACACCCTTTTTTGTACCCCAACCTACCTTGTTTATAACAGATGCAGAACTTTAAAAAAAAAAGTCCACATGCACAGATCTTGTCTCAAAAAGTACCACCAATATGAACCATCAAGCCATTATTTTCTCACCAAAACCAAATGTTTGCCAACAAGAATTAACCTGGATGAAATTCAGGACACAGAATTTGAAAGAACAATCATAAACTGCATCAAAGAGTTCAACGAGTTTAATGAAGACACAAAGAAACAGCTCAATGAAATTAAATATAAAAATCTTAAGGAGCCTAAACAACTGAGTGGTGCCAATGAAAACACAAACAACCTAAAAGCCCCTCAACTGAAGAATGGATAAAGAAAATGTGGTACATTTACATAATGGAATATTATTAAGGTGTAAAAAATGACCTCATGAAATTTTCAGGAAAATGGATGGAACTAGAAAAAAACCCTCCTGAGTGAGGTAACCCAGACCCAGAAAGGCAAACATGGTATGTACTCACTCATATGTGGATATTAGATGTAAAGCAAAGGATAACCAGCTATAATCCATAGCTCCAGAGAAGCTAGGTAACAAGGAGGAAATGAAATTAGAAGAGATCTCCTGGGTAAACTAAGGGCAATAGGAGGTGGTAAAGGGGGGGAAGAGAGATGAGAACATGAGGGAACGGGATGGTCAAGGGGGGGAAGGAACAGAGTGAGAAAGCAATGAAAGAGATATCTTGATAGAGAGAGGCATTACAGGGTTAGGGAAAAACCTAGTGCTAGGGAAACTTCCAAGAATCCACAAGAATGACCCCAGCTAAGACTCTTAGCAATAGTGGAGAAGGTGCCCGAACTGGCCTTCTGTAATCAGATTGGTGACTACCCCAACTATCATCATAGAGCCTTCATCCAACAACTGAAGGAACCAGATGCAGAGATCCACAACCAAGCACCAGGCCAAGCTCCAGGAATCCAGTCAAAGAGAGCAGAGGAGGTCAAGGTCATGATGAAGAAATCTACAAAGACAGCTGAACCAAGCTCATTGGAAACTCATGAACTCTAAACCAATAGCTGTGGAGCCTCCATGGAACTGAACTAGGCCCTCCATATGTGGGAGACAGTGGTGAAGCTTGGACTATTTGAGGAATCCCTGGCAGTAGGACCAGGATATATCCCTGGTGCATGTGCTAGCTTGTTGGAGCCCATTCCCTATGGTGGGATGCCATGCTCAGTCTTAATGCGGGGTAAGGGGCTTAGTCCATCCCCAACTTCATGTACCAGACTTTGCTGACTCCCCATGGAAGCCCTTATCTGTTGGGAGGAGTAGGTGGTCTTTGGAGGGAAGTGAGAGGGGATGGGAAGAGGAGTGGTAGGGAGAAATGTGGTTGAAATGTAAAATGAAAGTTTAAAAAAATAATAAAATTTTAAAAAGGACTTATAGAATGAATATATATATGTGTGTATCCACACACGTATGTATATATGAAGTATGAATGAAGTTATTAGAATGGTTTACAGGCTCTGGTCAAGCTATTCCAACAATGGCTGTCTACCAATTGAAGGCTCAAAGCAAGCATCCAGCCCTTGTTCAGCCCATGAGGCTAGATATCTCACCTGGTCTTCAGTATATGCCAGAGTCCTGAAGAAGTAGGCTCTAATGCCAGTGACAGAATGCTAGCAAGAGTAGGAGCAAGCAGGCAAAGAAACAGCAAGCCACCTTATTCCGTGTTCTCTATATAGGCTGCTAGCAGAAGTTGCAGCCCAAATTAAACTGAAATCTTTTCACCTCAAAAGATATGGGTTAAAGGTGTGTCTTCCCACCTCAAAGATCCAGATTAGAAGTAGTAGTAGTAATAGTGATGTGGGATTCCTCTCTGTATGCTGTGAATAGCATTGGTTAAAAAAGAAACTGTCTTAGGCCTGTGATAGGGTAGAGTAGAGCTAGGTATGGAAAACTAAACTGAATGCTGGGAGAAGGGAAGCAGAGTCAGGAGAAGCCATGTAGGCCAGCCAGAGAAAAATGTCAGAACTTTACTGGGTAAACCACAGCCTCGTGGTGATACACAGATTAATAAAGATGGGTTAATTTAAGATATTACTTATCCAAAAATACACTTAAGCTATTGGACAAATGGTATTGTAAATAATATGCTTTTTGTGTGATTATTTCTGGGCTGAGCAGCTGGGAACAAACAAGTGGCCTTCAAACAACATAGTAGTAGTAGTAGTAGTAGTAGTAGTAGTAGTAGTAGTAGTAGTAGTAGTAGTAGTAGTAGTAGTAGTAGTAATCCCTCACAGGTATACCCGGTCATTTAGGTTTAGTTAATTCTACATATAGTCAAGTTGACAAACAAGAATAGCCAGCACATGGAGCTAGAAACATTGAAGAGGACTCAAGATGAAATAAAGATGGAACTACAAAACAAAATAACTCCACTAGAAAGCTCAAAGGAAAGCCTTACAAGTAGAATGAAACAAGCAAAACAGACTATCAGGACCAGAAGATGGAGTAGAAGATCTAGGCCAAGTATAAATTTAAAAAGCAACAGGAGAGGAACATAAAGGGAATGTAGTATACCATGAAAAAAACAAACCTTTGAATTATAGGGATAGATAAGATAGAAAATTCCCAAGTCAATGGCATGGAACAGTTCCTCAACAAGATCATAGAAGAAAACTTCCCCAAACTAAGGAAAGACACATCCATAGAGATATAAAAAGTACACCAAGAAGACATAACCAGAAAAGAATATCCCCACAGCATATCATAGCTAAAACACTAAGTATACATAACAATGAAAGTGTTCTGAAAGCTACAAGAGAAAAAAAAACATAAGTCACATATAGAGAAAAACCCATCAAAATAACAGTTCTCAACAGAAAAATTGAAGGTCAGAAGAGCCCAGAGCAATGCATTCCAAGTCCTAAAAGACTGTGGCAGCAACCTAGACTAATGTACCCAGCAAAACTGTATGTCAAAGTGAAGCACAGAGAAAAATTTCCAATGACATGAACAGTCTGAATAGATGTATATATCCAACAAAACAAACCTACAGAAAATGCAGGAAGTATTATTTCAGGCTGAAGATAAAATGAGCATAGAAGAGAGACTATGGGGAAATAATATGAAATTATAATTACTGAAATACAAAATACTACTGAGAACACAAACAAAATATCAAAAATCAACAGTATGATGACCACAATTAGCACATACATTTCAATAATAACTTGAAATATCAAAGGCCTCAATTCTCCAATCAAAAGACAAAGGCTGACTGAATAGATCAAAATACAAAATCCATCTGTGTGTTGTGTAGAAGAAACACATCTAGCTGGGTGGTGGCACACGCCTTTAATACCAGCACTCGGGAGACAAAGGCAGGCAGACCTTTGTGAGTTCGAGGCTGACCTGGTATACAAGAGCTAGTTCCAGGACAGGCTCGAAAAACTACAGAGAAACACTGTCTAAAAAAATAAACAAAAACAAAAACAAAGTGCATCTTAGATTTAAAGACAGACACTGGCGAAAAGTAAAAGGATGAACAAAAATATTCTAATCAAATAGGTCCTGGGAGCAAACAGGCATTGCTCACCTAAGATCTGACAAAACAAATTTCCAACTAAATCTAATCAGAAATTAAAGAGGGTCACTTCATTCTAGTCAAGGTAACAGTTAATCAAGAAGATATTGCTACCTAAATATATGGACCAAACTTCTGGGTGCCAAGTATAAAAAACTCTTCCACTGGTTTTAAAAACACAGATTAACATCAGTCTATTAACATTTGTGAGTGATTTCAATACCCAAGTCTATTAACATCAGTAGAAAAGAACCATTTTCTCCAATAGATAGGTCCTTTGAAGAAAAAATAAATAAACAGAAATATCAGATCTAATTGACATCAGGCATCAAATGAACTTAACAGATATCTACAGGATATTCTATCCAAACAATAAGGAAACAGTCTGCTCAGCAGCACATGGAAGCCATTCTCTAACAGATCACATCCATATTAGCTTTTAAGCTTTCATATAACCATAGAGGTTAGGTATAGAGTAAGGGATTGGTGGAAAGGGATCTCCCTACAAAGGGGAAATAGAATAGTTAGGGATGGGAGTACCTGAAATGGGAGGATCACATAGGGAAGGGGAGGTAATGGCAGGGTAAGGGAGGGACAGCTAAAAATAAGGTCCATTGGAGGGGTTGTATGGAAACCAAATATGGCAGAAGCTTCTTCATAGATAGATAGATAGATAGATAGATAGATAGATAGATAGATAGATAGATAGATAGATAGATAGATAGAGATAGAGATATATATGAAATCTAAATAGAGTGACCAAATAATGGGGGAGTCAAAATCCCAACTAGACATCTCTCACCACCAAGTGAAACATCCAGTGCCATAAATGTTTATCATCTAATTGAATTGTTGAATTGTTGGTGAAAGGGTTCCCAAGGAAACCCTTAAACAATTCAGGCTATTTCAAAGGCTACTGGTTGCTCTCAACAAACTGATGGTAAGGCCCTATTGCTGTTAACAACATCTACCTATCTTGCTAAGGACACCTACATATCTCACTGAACACAGAAAAGTCATGCTGATACCCAACTATAGCCCTCAGCCCTACTGACTAGCATTCACAATGCATTGTTTTGGAATTTTTTTTACTATACTGGTAAAATTTATTTAAACTGATTATTTATTGTGGTTTCTGATTTTTTGGGAGGATCTGGGAAAGGTGAAGGAGGGGAAACCATGACCAGAATATATAACCAATAACAAGAATACTAACCAAGTCAATAATAATAATAATAACCCACATCCTAGAACACAAAACAAATCTTTACAAATACAAAAAGAATAAAATAACTTCTTGTAACCTACCTAACCACAATGCAATAAAACTTAAAATTAACCATAAAAATAAAATCTCTAGTAAATACACAAACTGACAGTGATTAAATAGCTCATCATTGAATGAGGAATGGGTCAAAAAAGAAATTAAGTTCCTAGAACCGAACGAAAGTGAAAACATAACAAAAAAAAATTTGGGGCACATTGAAAAAAATTCCTACAAGGGAAATTTATAGCTCTACATATTTATATTAAAAAATCCAAAATACAAAGATGTATGGAAAAGACTCTATTTTCAATGAAAGGAAAAAATTGAAAGAGCACAGTCAATAGCTTAATCATGCAATTTAAAATGTTGTAAAAACAAGAACAAACTAAATTCAAACCCACTTGATAGCAATATATAATAAAAATCAGAACAGATATCAGTGAAATAGAAACAGAGACAACAATACAAAGAATCAACAAATCCAAGAGCTGGTTTTCTGAGAAGATACACAAGATTGACAGGCCCTTGAGCAAACTAACCAGAGGAGGGGGACACAAATTAATAGAAAGATAAATGAACAAGAAATCATTATCACAAACACCAAAGAAATTCAGAACATTAGAAGAAATATTTTTAAAGCAAGTATTCAAACAAGCTGTAAAAGATAAAAGAGATAGAAAAAATTCAAGACTCAGCCAAACCACCAAAATTAAACCAAGAAGTTGACAATGTAAACAGTTATATAACAAATGGGAAGAGTGAAATAGTAATAAAAATCCTTCCAGCAAAAAAAAAAAAAAAAAGATCCAAGACCAGATGGATTCACAGCAGAATTCTATAGACATTCAAAGAAAATCTACAGACAGTCCTTCTTAAGCTATTAAAAAAACAGAAACAAAAGAAACATCCCCAAACTCCCTCTATGGAGTCAGTATCACTCTAATATCAAAGGGGGGTAAAGACACAACAAAAAAGGAAACTACAGGACAATGTCCCTGTTGAACAGAAACTCAGAAATACACAATAAAACGTTTGTAAACAGAATACAGACACACATCAAAAAGATTACCTACCATGACTACATTGACTTTATCCCTAAAATTCAGGGAGGGTTTGACATGCACAATTCAATAAATGTAATAAATTACATAAATGGACTTAAGGACAAAAATTACACATTTATCTCAACAACTGCAGAAAAAGTCTTTGACAAAAATCTAACATGCCTTCATAATAAAAGTCCTAGAGACTGTATGGCTATTGGGAACAAAATAAAAGCTATATATGAGAAAGAAACCAACAGCTAGCACCATTCCAATGGAGGAAAACCTTGAAGCAACCTCACTGAAGTCAGTAACAAGACAGAGATATCCATTATCCCTGTTCTTTTTCGATATTCTACTCAACATACTAGCTGGAGCAATAAGGCAAGAGAAAGAAATTAATGGGATACAAATAGGGAAAGAAGTCAAACCATCCCCATTTGCAGATGATATGATACTATACATTAGAGATCCCAAAAATTCTATCAGAAGACTTTGAAAAACAATAAACAAATTAAGCAATGTGGCAGGGAACTGAATCAACTTGAACAAAATCAAGAGCTTTTCTATACACCACCAACAATCATACAGAAAAGGAGATCTTGGACACACTCCCATTCATAAAACCCTCAAAGATAATACAATATTCAAGAACCCAACGAAGGAAGTTAAGGACCTGCAAAGGAAAACCTGAAGCCACCCAGAAGAGAGATAGACACTAGAAAATGTAAAAGCATCTCATGCTCATAAATCACTTGAATTCACATTGTGATGATGACAACTTTATCAAAAGCTATTTCATTTTAAAGATTCAATACAAAACCAATCAAAATCCCCATTTCATCCTTCACAGAAATAGAAAAAAATATTCTAAAATTCTTAAGAAACCACAAAAGATCGTAGACTGGAAACAAGCCTAATCAAAAAGAACAACACCAGAGGGATTACCATTGTAAATTTTAAGATCTATTCAGAGTCACGGTAAACATAATTATATGGTACTGGCACAAAATAGAGATGTAGTCCAATGGAACAAAACTGAAAGTCAAAATAGAAGTTCATGTAACTTCAGCCACGCAATATTTGACAAAGATGCAAGAACATAAGCTGGAAAAAGCATTTTCATCCAGTGGTATGGAGAAAACTGGATGTGCACATGCAGAAGAATTAAATAATACCTGTATCTATTACCTTGCACAAAACCTAACTCCCAATGAATCAAAGCCCTAAACCTGAATCCTGGAACACTGAAACTGCTAGGACTAACATTCGTGTTACTGGGAGGCTCCATGAAAGCGTCTAAAAGAGGGAAGTAATCAATAGTCCGACCCAGCTATATTATGTATGGCCAGCATGACATGAGAACCCTGAGTGTTCAGTGGTAGTATACACCTACGTGGACAGTAGCCAACAGCTCTCTAATTGGTCTTAAGACTCTCTTAATAAGAACGAAATAATGCCAGGTACTGGAAACCTAGCCAACTACCCAGGGATAGTGCAGTCATGGATCCTGGAGGAGAACCCACACCTGCCACTTTATTAAACCAGTCTAATCCCTATAGTCTAAATATTTGTCCTTATATGCACAGATAAGTATAGTCCTCAGCCTTCATCAAGGAAACTCCTCTTTGCAACAGATGGAGACTATTACAGAAAACCCACAACCAATTAAAATGCAGAACTGTGGAGCCCAGTCCCAGTGGATACATCTACAAAACAATCCCCACATCTAAGCCTCAGGAAACATTGCAGAAGAAAAGGGAGCCGAAAGACTATAATAAGTTAGGCAATCAAGGAGCTTGTTGTGGGACTGTGTCTCCTAGCAATGTCAGAAGCTACACCCATAAAGTCTCACCAACACAACTATGTAAACACGTCTTGAATAAGGACAACAGACATGCCAATGTGGATAGGAGAATGGCCACAGGGCCACAACCCTACAAAACAACTATGCGAAACCAAGGAACACTGAAAGTGGGAAAAATAGCCTTTCCCAAGGAAGAGCGTACCAATGGATTAACCAATATCAAATGGTCAGACCTGAAAGCATACATTATATGAGCTGAGCAGGTTATATTTAGGAATATACATATGTATACATATATGCATGTAATTAGAACAAAATATGCCATGAGTTTGTAATTATCGAGGAAAGGTATATGGAAGCATTTGGAGGTAAGAAAGGAGAGGAGAAAGGAAAGGAGAAAATGATATAATTCTTATATGATCTCAAAAATGAAAGAAAAATATTTACAAAAATAGGTCAAACTCAGGATCACAGGTAATATTCACTTGAACCTGACTCATAATGCAGGTTTTCTTAGGAATGAGTAGTTTAGGCTTTCACTGGTTGGACCTGCCCTCACACATGTACCATTCCCTCTGCTGCCTTCCTACCCTTCTTGTGAACATGGATCCACCATTGACTGAACACTCTGGACTGCATTTTATAATGTCACTACTAAAGCTTCAGTTTTCCACTGATTATATTTTCCTGTCTGAATATTTTACCCATCTGCAACTCATGTCTATCCTTCAACAATGTTTACTCTCTTCCAGTTGACTGTGAAAGTCAACTTCCCTAAGTACCTGAGGATTATGCAAAGAAAATGCTCTGTTAGATCTATTTCAGCAGGGTATAATCTCCTGATGGTCCCATTTTAAAATAAAATATCTATGCAAATCAGTCTGCAAACACATATTTCTAGAATTACTTTTTTCCCCTAAAGGCTATCTGATTCCCCAATTTCTACCTGCTTAAAAAGTCAGTGGAGGAGGTGGAAGACTGGTTCTCCCTTTTCTGTTTAAGTTCATGACAAATTGACTTGCTTCTCACTTTCATGGGAGAGATAATCTTGATTCAGTCATCCTCTTTTTCGCCTGCATGGCTAAGGAATGTGTTCAAAGTGGAGTAGATGAAAAGACTTCATTTCTAAGCAAGTTTCCCCCTTTAGGTTTTCCAAATCATTAATTTCCTGAGTCCAACACCAAGGTGTTTGCCTTTCCTCAAGTAATGAGGAATGATACATGGGTTCAAAGGAACCTTCAAGTGTTGCATATGACAAGATACATGGTAAGACTGGGATGAAGGGATGAAAGTTAATGGCAGTGGGGTCACAGAGGTTTTATGCTTACACTATGTATTGGTTACTTTCCTACTGCTGTAATAAAATATCCCGATAAAAGTACCTTAAAGGAGAATGAGTACAGTCTCAGAGCCTAGTCCCTCATGGCAAGGAAGGCATGACAGCAGGAGCCGACAGCTACATTCATGGTCAGGTAGCAAAGAGTGAACAGGAAGTGGGGCCACGCTTTAAAACTTCTAGAGTCCACTAATGAGTGAGTACATACCATAATCATCTTTCTGGGTTTGGATTACCTCACTCGGGATAGCGTTTTCTATTTCCATCCATTTGCATGCAAACTTCAAGATGTCCTTGTTTTTTACCGCTGAGTAGTATTCTAATGAGTATATAATCCACACTTTCTTGATCCATTCTTCCATTGAGGGGCACCTAGGTTGTTTCCAGGTTCTGCCTATTACAAACAATGCTGCTATGAACATAGTTGCACAAATGCTTTTGTA
>PVIU01020045.1:0-34935 GCA_004026605.1 Ondatra zibethicus
ACTTCCTCCCCTTCTCCCTTTCCCCTCCCACTCCCCCACTAACCCTCCTCCCTCCCCCTCCATCCTTAAGAGAGGGCAGGGTACCCTGCCCTGTGAGAAGTTCAAGGCCCTCCCCTGTCCATCCCGGCCTAGGAAGGTGTGCATCCAAATAGACTAGGGTCCCAAAAAGCTAATACATGCAGTAGAGACAGGTCCCATTGCCATTATCGATGGCTTCTCAGTCTGCCCCCATTGGCAGCCACATTCAGAGAGTCCGGTTTGATCACATGCTCGTTCAGTCCCGGTCCAGCTGGATTTGGTGAGCTCCCATTAGTTCAGGCACACTGTCTCAGTGGGTGGACCAACTCCTCGTGGTCCTGACTTCCTTGCTCATCTTTTCTCTCCTGCTCTTCAACTGGACCTTGGGAGCTGCAAACTTCCTGTCTTTAAAATAATAGAAAGTTTTTTTTTTACAACCTAAGTCAAATTACTCATGTTTGTGAGGTCATCCAGTGTGGGTTGTGGGTCAGCCTACCAATGACTTCCCCCTACTCAGAGAAAAGTCTCTCTCCCCTCCTCCACAGTCATTGATTGCCCTGGGCTTCTCAAGATGAGTGGGCCATTGGGAGGAGCCCTTCCCCACTCCATGCCGACATTGTCTTTATCACTTTCATTTGTATTTCATCTCCAAGCTAACACCTTTTCCCCCTTTCTGGATAGGGTTTCTGTGTAATCCTAGCTGTCCTGGAACTCCCTCTGTAGACCAGACTGTCCCTTAACTCAGAGATCTGCCTGTTTCTGCCTCCTGAATGCTTGGATTAAAGGTGTGTGTCACAACTGCCAGGCTTCAGGCTAACACTTTCAAAGGGGAATTTAGTTTCACTTTTCTATTCCACAGAGTGCTGTGGGGGGCGGGGAGATTGAGAGAGAGAGACTTACTGTGTAGCCGTGATAGCCTGGAACTCAGAGACTTGTCTGCCTCTGTCCCTATTGTGCTGGGATTGCAGGTGTTTGCTGCCATTTGTTCTGTTTAAAGGTTTTAAAAAGTTTGTATATGTGAATACTTCTCTGTGTGTACCAAGTGTATACCTGGTGCCTTCAGGGGCCAGATCCCCTAAAACTGAAGTTACAGGCAGTTGTGAGCTCACTGTGTGTGCTAGAATCTGAAACTGGGAACAGCAAGTAATCTTAACTGCTGAGTCCAGCCCCTAAAGTGCTTTAGTTTAATTCGTTCAACAGCCAGGGTTGTGTAAAGTAAGTACTTGGAGAGAGTGGCATGTGTATATAAAATTTAGATCGAAGTAAATCCATAGTAACAGTTCAGTAGTTGCCTGGAGTGAGACTATTTATTTGGTTTTTCAAGACAGGGTTTCTCTGTAGCTTTGGAGTCTGCTCACTGAGATCCACCTGCCCCTGCCTCCCAAGTGCTGGGATTAAAGCTGTGCACCACCCCCACCCAGCTCTGGAGTCAGATTTTTTATTCTTAATGGACTATATGTAGAGGGGCATTTTTTTTTAAGGGTAATGGGAAATTACTTTGATTCTAGTGTTTATAAGGTATGTATGTTTATCAACTGTATTTTATTGTATGCAAATTACTCCCAGTAAAGTTTGTTTAAATAAATTTGATGATTCCCCTCTCTCCCTTCCCTCCCCCCTTCCTCTCCCCTCTTCTCCTCTTCTTTCCTCTTCTCTTCATCATAAGAATTAGAGACTTTCATTTAAAAGTTACTAGCTTTGGGAGGTAGTCCAGGCTGGCCTTGAACTTGAACTCAGCTGGCCTCCTGCATTGAGATTTTTGGATTTTTGAGTACCAGTTTACATTTGGCTATTTGTCTAGGTCCTGTGTTTCCTCCTAGTTTAAGGAGAGAGTCTGGTAAGTCAGCTCTATACTGACATTATTCATGTTTTGTTGGGCTTTTATTCCATACCTGGCTAGTAAGAGAGGTGATTCTTGTTTTAGATTCTGGTTAAATCTGATACCAGACTGGGTTTCAGTCCCCTATTCTGTTTCCTTGTCTCTTATTCCACTGTGCAGTTTTAAAGTGATTGGATGCTATACCCCACACTGCTTTAGCTAAGAGAGGTCAAACATTTTTTAGTTGTAGGAGTTGATACTTAATCTCTGATTCTTGAGAATATCTGCTTACAGTCATATACCTCTATTCAAGTTATTTCATGCTTTGTTGTTACTGCTCCATGTCTCTCCGTTTAGCCAGCAGCCACAAACTCAGTCAGAAAGGTAGACCAATGATGGGGAGAGTGAGACAGACAGGTGTTAGTGATGCGAGCTGTGCCGTGCTAGAATTCATCCATCTGTGTAATGGCATTAAAACAAAAGATAAAATAGAGCTACTCGTCTGCCAAGCATATCTAGAGGCCACGTTCAACTGATTAACTCCCTTCATGAACCCATTGACTTGACTTGGGACTTAAACTGTGAAGTACCAGAGGCCATGGTGGTGCATGCTTTTCATTCCAACATTCAGGAGCAGAGGCAGACAGATGTCTGTGAGTTCAAGGTCACCCTGGTCTACTTGGTGTGTGCCAGGTCATCCAGGTTTGTTAGTAGTGTATGTGTATGCACATATAGTCTATGTACCATGTAAAGGGAGTTGTTGAGGCAAGGGAGCTTCCTCTGCACTGCAGTCTCCTTACCCTCTGCCTAGCTAAGGACCGCTGGTACTTGCTTGGTGTCCAGTGCTAACCAATAGTAGTAAAGTTGACGGCATCATGTGGCTTTAGTTATTGGCCATTGCAAACAGCTTTCCTTTTCACCAGCAGCAAATGTTAACTTTGCTGTGGGTTTGTGCATGATTGCAGTATTTCAGAACTCACCAGAGACTGTATGTAGCTCTCAAATGACCCATGTTACAGTGTCTAATACTTCGGTAAGAATTGCATTTTCTCGTTTGTTATTTGGTCAGTCACCCATTTAATATATATTTAAATGCAGGCAGAAGTGAGTGGTGGTTTCTTTTCTTTGAAGGTACTTAGGACTTAGTGTTAGGAGTAAAAAAACCAGCACTGGACCTGCAGAGGCGCGTTTCGCTGCGATGGGCTTAATGAAGCCTCGGAGGATCAGCTGGACTGTTGGCAGACGCCTCATTTCCTGTGGTTGTCCCCCACGAGTGAAGCAGCGCTTGCTTCCACAGCCCTCACAGTCATCACCCGCTTGTTCTTTAGGCCTCACGTTGCTTTCTTCCCCCTGCATTAGTCAGGTTGAAGGATTCACGGTATTAATCACGAGTGAAGCTGTTATTTATCACCTACTGGGTGAGAAATAATAATTTTGGCACAAGTGGGGCAGCAGGCCAGAGGTACCAAATTAAGTAAAACATCTAAACACTAGCAAGGATCATTTCTCTGATTAATGAATTGTTACAAAGGAAAAGTGCTACTCATTATCTGGTCTTACCAGTACAAAGTGGAGCCCGGAAGAGAAAAGCAGACCAGCTTGCTCAGGCCAGTTTTTGTTTGTTTGATTACTTTTCCCTTCTGATTCTCTCTACAGAATCATGCTACATTTACACCATTGTTTTGGTTTTCTTTGTTGCTAAAGCACAGAGACCTGGAAAAAATACCTCATTTTAATATTATATTAGAAAACATTAAAATGGTGTTTGAAACAAGTTTTGTTTTTTTTTTTTTCCACTGTGTATCTTTAGTTGGCCAAGACCTCTGTGTAAACAAGGCTAACCTTGACTCATAGAATCCACTTGCCTCTGCTGGGATTAAAGTTGTATATCACCACAACTGGTCTGAAATGATGATTTTTGTAGCTTTTAAGATATTAAAATGAGTTTTTAAATAGGAAAGGTAAATCACCTTTAAAATGTTTAGTGACCTTAGATGTGTATAAATCATCCCTTACTGGGGCTTAAACTTAGGACTTTCTGCATTGTAGGCAAGATCTCTCCCACTCAGCTATTTCTTCAGCTTGCTTTTTAATTTTTGTCTCGACATGGTCTCACTTAGTTGCCCAGGATGGCCTTGAACTCACTTTGTAGTCCAGGCTGTATTTAAACTTACTACCCTCCTCCCTCACATCCTGCATAACTGGGATTACAGGCATCTGCCACCAGGCCCAGCCAAGTTAAAATACCAGCATCTTCAGTATTTCTGCTGGGTGCTGTTGATGAAGGGCTTACTTCAAAAAGGGTCTGTTTTCATTTATGGGTATTTTTCTCTTACAATTTCAAAATAAGGAAGTTTGTTTCACTCTGATTAATCAAGAATTTTTTATATTTTATTGTGACATTAAACCCCCCCACACACACACTCATGATAGGAATAATAAGGACCAATCTCACCCTGCCTTAAATAACTTAAACCAGATGAAATACATGAAATGGTGGATTCAGACATGGGACAAGATAAAGGACAGTGATCCTTGTCTGAAGGGAAGAGCATCTCCAGGCTACCCAAAGAAGATGAGAACCCAAGTGGAAGCCAGCAGTCTCCTTTGGTAGAGAAGTCACAGAGTCTCCGGAGTGCTGACGTAAGACACCTGTGTAGGGAACCCTGGAAAGCTGTAGAAGGTCTACGGAGAAACCCCCTGGGCTCCAAGAAAGAACAGCAAAATAACCGCTCTGATAGGAGGCTGTGCATGGCTTAGTCCCTGCTAGCGAGAGCAGCAACGCCGCCTACACGCATGGCGTCAGGTAGAGGGCTGAGAAGGGTATTGCGTGCCTTAGTTCCCGTGTGGAGAGTGAATGTATCACCGACATCAAGGACCCCAGTGCCTCAGACTCATGGGGATGGCAGAGTCCTCCCCAGGTCAGGTTAAGAGGAAGGCAAAGCGGCCTTCTGCTCCAAGCACAGGTGTTACTAGAGGTTAACAGCTAAAACCAGTGTGTGCAGAAACTATCAACCACAACTTCGCCTTCCCAGACAGCTGCCACCCGAGACTGTTCCTCTACAGACCTACTGAAACTAGCTATTTGGTTCGGCTAATGCTCCGAGTTTCCCAGTTGTTATTGTCTCTATCAGAGCCCACGGCCCAGCCACTCCCATATTTTCTGTGTGTGTCTATTGTTTCTTCATTCCCTGGCATTCCAGGTCAGTCCCAAAGCTGTGCAGGTCTTGGCAGTTAGGGCCAAATCAGGCCTCTACTGATGTCTAGACCCACTAAAAGATTAAAGAGAAAAAGTTTGAAAGGAGTAGATTCCAAGTAACACTTTAAAACAAAGCCTTGACTTAGTTAAGGAACACAAAAATCTCTAGCATCCAATGATGTGAAAGTCACTGTCTGGAATCCAATGAGAAAAGGCAAGAAGTACAAGGAAAGCAGTAGAAGAAGCAATTGGTAGAAGTAGGCCTAGAAATGGCTCTTGGAAAGAATGAGACAAAGGTGTGCAAGCAGTGATCATACTTCAGATACTCAGGAAGGGAGACAGGGAGGGCTATTAGACAGCAGGCTTTGAAAATGTGCTAAGGGCTGGAGATGTATATATATCCATACACACACACACACACATACATACAGGATTGTGTTGTTTGCTTTTCAGAAAATGCATTTCAAGTATTAAAAGTATTGAAAAATAGCATTTTCAAACGAGAAGAAAATAATCTTGCATGACAGATTGAGCTGCTTAACTTTATTGTTGCATTAGAAATTATCTTGTGATGTTTATATTCTTAGGTAGTGTGTGTGTGTATATATGTATATATAGAGGAATAAACAATATTTCCTTTTTGGGATTTTGTCAAAGGTTTATAATGTATCTGATAATTACTGTAGGTTAATAACACATTTCTACTTTTCTTAATAGCAGTTAAAGAACATCTCCATGTACACCTAACCTGAATACAATGTATCAAATGAGAATTTCACTCCTGAAATAGTCCAGGAAAAAGGGTGACTTTATTTTAAGCTCCTTTGACAATGATTAATAAGGAGGATTATATATAGCACTTAAAGTAACTAACTTTTAAAAATAAATCGAAAGCATCTTTAATAGAAGGGTAGTCAAGGATATCTGTATTTGGTCTCCTGTTACACTGCCAGGATGGAAATCACAAATATGAAAGCCACCACTGTTTGTCTTTGTTTGTTTGTTTTTTGAGACAGGGTTTCTCTGTGTAACAGCACTGACGGTCCTGAAGCCACTCATACCCAAGAGATTTTAAAAAAAAAAAAAAACAAACCAAAAACATGGTGGTCATTTGATTAAGCTTGTGTAGCAAAGTACCTGACTTAGGAAGATGTAAAGAAAAAGGACACAGAGAGGCCAGTTTTGAGAAAATTCTGAATGGAAAAGCTCACAGAGATGATAGGTCATCGGATGTGATGAAGTAAAGTGGGCTCAGAGCCTCAGTGTTAGAACACTGAACAGCATTCTTGAGAGATTAGGAGTTGGGAGACCAGTTTTGGGTGTGTTGAGTTGGACATGCAACGGGAAGTCTCCACTAGACAGTTTTAAACAGCATTGATTTCCATAGTCTAAGAAAACTGCCCAGGATCCTTTGGCAACATAAGAGATGTTCAGTGACCATGAAGTTGGTATCTTAAGGCCATAAGAGAACAGAAGGTCTAGAAACGGAGCCTTGACAATGCTCATCTTATAACAAGTAAATTGAACTTGTCAGAATAAGATCCCAGGGAGTTGCTGGCCACATCTTACAGACTCCTTTAACGTCAATTCCCTAAATCCATCACACTCATTTTTCTTCTAAATTTATTGTTAGCAGATGTGTGCTCTGTTTTCCTCCATCTTGCTGTTAGTTGAAAGAGTAACAGGTCATCGCAAGTGGCAAATGATGGAAATTTTGTCAACTGCCTTAAAAAAAAAATACTGTTAATTGAACTCAGTTCTCTATGTGTGCCAGACAGACATCCTACCATCTAGCTACAGCCTGCACCCATCACCTGTTATTTTCAATTGTGTTTAATTTCTGGAAATGTTGAAGCACCACTAAGACAGCTTTGTTGGCTCTGGATACCAAAATATAACTGGTCTTATATGTGATGTAAGTGTTTTTAATTAAATTTGTTGACAATTTCATGCATATATAGTGAATTGCTTATTCTTTTTTCTATTTTTATAAAATTTATTAAGAATATAACTATATCACTTCCCCCTTCCATTTCTTCCCTCCAGACCCTCCTAAGTCTCCCTCCATCTCCTTCCATGCTCCATTCTCAGGTCGATAGCCTATTCTCATCCCCCTTCTCTAACCTCTCTCCCATCCTTGCAATCTCCGTTTCTTCCCTACAGATCCCCCTCTTTTCTTTTACATCCCTGCCTTCTTAGTTTGTTTTGTGACCCTCTGCTTTTAATCAGGATGTTCTGGGTGTCTGAAACCACCCATTGGAGCCTGGTGGCTGTTCTGCAACTGAAAGCAATGACTGCCCCTCCCCTAGAATCCATCAGTTGCCAGTAGTTTATCAGGGAGGGGTAGGACCGCATGAGCCACTCCCCATCACTATTGCCTGTTTGACAGGCTAGACTGGTGCCGGTCCAGTGTAGTCAGCTGAAGCTGCTGCAAGATCATGCTTTGCAGTGACTGTATTGCGCTCAGAGGATAGCATTTCACATCTCTTCTTCCCTGTCTATTGGCCCTTACATTCCGTCCTCCCTTCCCCAGTGTTCCCTGAGCAGTCCCGTAGAGCAGGTGGTAAAAATGTCCTGTTCAGGGCTGAGCACTGTGCTGTCATTTATTCTAAGCATGCTGAATACCCATGAAGTGTCTGCATTTGCCGACATATTTGCTGCGTCAAGAGCTGGAGGGGCTGGGTTTGTTTTAGAACTTATTTTTGAATTAAGACTAGAGACTTGGACCAATCTTCAAAATTCATATTTGGAAGCTTTTAATGTTCAGTGGTGGGGGATGAGAATCAAATACCACACATCGTCATCTAGGAAGATACATTTGTCCATGTGAATTTTATAGTAAAATAAATCCAACCTGTTTCAGTTTAATTTACACTCCACCCATAAAAATGATTGTGTGGAATTTATTTGGCATCCATACAGACTCCTTTGGGACAGTCTTTAATTCTTAGCCATCTCCCTTTCCCACCCTGATAGAGATGGAGACCAATAACGTGGGAGGAGAAAGGCTGGGCTTTGTTTGATTTGAATGTCTGGATTTAAAAGGAAAATAAAGGTGTTCCTTAAAAGGAAAAATAAAACTTGCAATCTCAACAGTTTAAATGTATTTACAACTCAAAAATATTTAGTGTGTGTGCATGGTAGTGTACAGATGTGACACACGTAAAGACGAAAATTCTGTTGGCGTATTCCCGGAACTACAGTGGTCTGCAGAGGTGCTCCCTTGTCACGGCACTTCAAAGGAAAGAACCAGATCTCTGGTAATATCAAACCCTTAAAATGAATGGCATCTGCTAGGTGCAGCTGTGGCCTGCTCTGTTTACAGCTGGTGATAACAAATACGCCCCGTACCTTCCCTTCCAGAGGAACAAAATGCAGGTCGTTTCGAAGGCATTTGGCGCAGCAGTCAAGCAGGGCCAACAAGCTTTCCCCTTTATCAAAATATATTCATCCCAGTTTTCAAATTGCTGTTTTTGAGTCCTAAATCTCTACCCGCACTAATTTCTGTGGGTCAGACTTTGACCCTGATCGGAACGAAATCTGGAGTCAGATATTCACAGCGGAACGCTCCCGCCTCTCTGCGTGTCAGAAGCCATATTGCTGCAAATGCCTCACACACCTAGGAGTGCGGCTTGTGGAACTGATGAGGTGAGAGCGCTGCACAGCGGCGCGGGCCCGGTAATCACAGGACTGAGGAAACACATACATCATCTGCCACATAGGTTGGCATTTCAAGTAAAAAACCTTCACACTGTGTAAGGTGTTGGACAAATGATGGCCATATGCATGTGTGTCTGCGTGCAGATGGCTCTGTGTTCTCAGAAAGGAGAAAGCTGAGCTCGGCTCTTTTTGCAGACAGTTTAATATTGGTGACACAGTTTATGTCCTCTGCAAAAACAATAATGGAACGGAAGGTGACATAAATTATTTGCAAATCGTTTGACATATGCAGGGCATTGTCCTTGCAATAATCACCATCAGTCTGTCAGTTGAAGATATGAACCATGCCTCTACCATTTTATATCACTGTGTTAAAGCTTTCACACGCCGTGATTTTACAGATTTGTTCTTTGGAGATCCACAGCAGCACCAATCATAGTGGATTGTGTTTAGTCATGTACTGTGTCATGCACATTGCTTAGATAAAAACAAAAGTACACATTCCATGCAATGGGGGTCTTGAGGCAGTCTCTTCCATTTCCTGTCTCTGTGAGGTGGTACCCAAATTAACCCCCTCTCCCCCATCGACACCATCACTGAACTGTAGTTCATTTTTCAGGTCAGTGAGGTTATTTATGGGAATGTTAACTTCCTATTTACCAAGCTCTCCAGAATGTACAGAATTGAAAATGGTCCATCACAGGGATATTTCTTAACTCTATTTTCTAATAAATTCACAAAGTTAGTATGCAAATATCCAGTGATAATGTCGTAACCTCCTTTTAGTTTCGTATATGTCCTCACTGCGTATTTCTCAGCCTATGACTGTAACTGTGAATAGTGATCAGATAGCAGACTGTGTTGTCCCTGTTTCTGTTGTATGAACTTAATGCCATATGGCATGTTTTACTTATTGAGCAGTTGATGCCAATTGGTGTTGAGAACTGCATTTTACAGTGTAACCATACGGAGCAAATGTTTGAAGTGCATCTGAGCCATTGCTGTATCGCACATATTTGGACCAGTTGATAAATGACCTTTGGAGAGAGTTTCTCAATTTTCCAGAGTTTATAAGAAAACTATAAATTCTAAAACATGGCATTCAGAGCTCAAGTACAAAATTTTCAAGAGAAATATGATTTGTTTTATTTGGCAAAGTTACTTCCACTTTGTTATATCAACAAAGCTACATCTGCTGTCTCTCATTACATGGCCCTTAAAAAAGATTTATTGCATTTCCATCTTTGAAATAATATTTATTCGTATGGCAGATAGCCACAGTCAGTATGCTATCATAATTATCGCTATCCTGATAAGTGCATTGAGACATGCATTTACAGACAAATTATTTTAACCTATCTTAAACGGTGCACTTAAATGATACATCAGGGGATTTGACATTGGGTTTAGATGATTTCAGAAAATCCTTACAGTAGCATTAAATTGGGATACTTATCACTCAGGAAAAATTTAAACCAAAACTTTAAGCTTGACGAAGATGCCAATACAATCAAACATTGTACTGAAAAGATAGAATTTTTATTTCTTCCAGCAAACTTAACAGAGTCATTGTTTTGTGCATGGCTGCCAGTTTGCTGGCTGCAGGGCTGCACTTCTGAGCGTACCCTTCTAGTGAACTTGTCCAGCGGATGCCCAGCAAGCGCCTCCAATCCCACATGCCCTTTCTAAACATGCCCTTGCGTTATTTCCCCCAAATCAGTGATCTTACCACCTACTCCATTTTTCCTTTCTGGCCCAGAACCTTCATGCTCATTTCTGTTTTGAAACATATTTATGCTGTAGTCAGTTCTTTCCCACTTTCATTAGTCTGCTAGATCTTCGAGACCATGTTGGGTACCAGATGCTCAGTCAGTACTTTGTAGCTACTTGTTCTTCAGCTCAGCGTTGTCCTGTGATGTCAGCAGTGGCCGTGAAGTTACCACCTCATCTTCATTTCCTTGCTCCCTCCCCGCTTCAGACCCTATCATCCCTGGGCTGGTGCTTACTCAGTAGCCCTTCCTTCCAGAAGGAGGTGCCTGTTCTGCCCCGGCCCTAGTTGAACACTTGTTTCCTCAAGGTCTAAGTGTTTCTTCTTCCTGCTTCAGGGGACTCCTGGGCCTCTCAAATGTTCTTTTTTTTTTTTTTTTTTTTCACCAACAGGAATTGCCAAATACTATTTTCATGCTGTCAGTTGTGGGGGTTTTCTTTTTAATTTTAGTTGTGATTCTTTTTTTGTTTGAGACAGGGTCCCTCTATGTAGCCCTGACTGTCCTGGAACTTACTAGGCTAGGCTGGCCTCGAATTTACAGACCCCTACTTGCTTCTGCCTCCCATGTGCTGGGATTAAAGGTGTGTGTCACTCTGTTCCACTGTTACTTGTAATCTTAAGGCTGTGGCTTTCACAAACT
The DNA here is from genome assembly GCA_004026605.1 of Ondatra zibethicus. NCBI lineage: Eukaryota > Metazoa > Chordata > Mammalia > Rodentia > Cricetidae > Ondatra > Ondatra zibethicus. Next base: position 11,105 of record PVIU01020045.1, read on the forward strand.
CTGACCTCTTAACGTCTACTTGTAGATCTTACATGTTCAGGTCTAGATTTCTCTTTTTCTGTCAATTGTTTACACATAGTAAATACTTTAAAAACCATTATTTAAAAAAGTCAACATACCCAGCCATACAGAGGGTGGTATAATGAGCTAGTTCCCTGCCCTCATCACCACCTGGCTTCAGCAATAATGGCTCTGAGGACAATCTTACTTCTTCAAGACAACTATTCCCCTGTGCTCCTTTGTTTTGAATAAGATATGAGATAACAAACATCATATTCAAATAAAGAATATACTTAACAAATCTCTTAAAGCCTTAAGAAATACCATCATGATGGCAAAATTGCCTCACTCTCTTTTAATATACAATCAAAGTTCAGGTTTCTTGGTTGTCTCATAACTGTAGTTTTGAAATTCTATTTGTTCAGGCTGAGTGTGGTGGCACATGCTTTCAATCCCACCTTTCGAGAGGCAGAGGTGGCGGATCTCTTTTAGTTCAAGGCAAGCTTGTTCTACATATTGAGTTTCAAGATAACCAGAGTTATATAGAGAGACCATGGGTAAGAAAGGAAGGAAGGAAGGATTGATTTATATTTGTTCAAATAAAATCCAAATAAGGTCCATACTGTTCTATTGGACTGATTTCTCTTAAGTTTTGAGAACTTTTTTTAAAATTGGAATTTATTTATTGGGATGGTAGGCCTATGTCCTGTAGCCTTTTCTGTAGTTTGGATTCACCAGGATCCAAAGTACATCCTTCAAAGGTATATTCTTTTCATGAATTAATTTTCCACATTATTACCAAGAATGCATGAATTAAGAAGGGTTTTGGGACTGGGCAGTAGTGGTGCACACCTTTATTCCTAGCACTAGGGAGGCAGAAGCAGGAGGATCTCTATGAGTTCAAGGCCAGCCTTGTCGACAAAGTGATTTCTAGGACAGCCAGGGCTGTTACACAGAGAAACCCTGTCTCAAACTGTTTATGGTTCAGTCCTTGTTTTTAATCATCCCTAAGAGAATCAGAATTGTCCCACTTTTGGCCAGGAAGAGTTTCTTCAGTGTGGTTTCTGAGTCTTTCTGACTGAGCGATATTTGGTAGCCTTTATTGTGGCCATCCTTACTTATTTCTTTCCCCAGGCCTGGCATGTGGACCCTGAAAAGCTGTGGGTCTTTTTACTGGGAAATGCTTTGCTCAGAAAGGCCTGGACAAGACCTAATTAGGGGTGGTGAGAGAAGGAAGGAAGGACAGACAGATGCACATCTAGAAGAAGCTGGGGCCAGGTGGGTTGTGTGCTCTTTGATGGAGTGGTGCCAACTATAGAACAACCTGGAACTTCAGCATGCTTACTACGCACAGCACTGGGGAGGGGCAGCTAGTCTGAGAAGTAGATGTCTGTGGGCAAGCAGTCCCGGGGGTAAACATGCAGCGAGAGGAAGCTGCCGTTGCTAGGCTTTGCACACAGGGTCAATTATTCCAAACACTGGAACTTGCTTGCACATGCTGTCAATATTCACACTCAGACCAGAAGACTTCGCTGTGCCGAGCCTGACCTGTTTAGTGAAGGCTTTGCCATTCCTATGGGTCTCAGGCCTTGGTCCTTGGCATGGCCATGCCCATGTCAACAACACACATTCACTCAGGACTCCACCTGGTCTTTGCACATTCCCTCAGGGCTTCCTCAGCTCGCCGCTGGGAAATGACACTGAGAGGTCCTGGTTCAGATGCTCATTTCTGCTGAGATTTGCCACCACTTCTAGGGATAAAGCCATGTTTACCCCAACAAAGCACAAGCATATGCAGAGAAGTATCGCTTGTGTCCCTGTCCTAAACACAACTCCCCGGAGCCTGTTTCCCTCCTTCTCTGCATTCGACCATACAAAAAATGTTTTTCCAGGGGAAGTTGTATGCATTTCTATAGATCTATCTAATTTTGTGTTGATATTAGCAGTGTGCCTGTTTCTGCATGGCCTCAATAACAAAATATGCTTTCTAACTTGGGCTTCTTAAACTTTTCCACTCAAGACTGCTTTCACTCAAGAAACATTTACTGACCCCAGACAGAGAGGCATGAAAAGTAGAAAGGTACACAGAGCAAACATTTACTCATAATTAATCATAAGGAAAATCATTTTCAACCAATATTTTAATATACATATACATTTGATAATAAATCATAACGTTTTAGTTATTAAAAGATTTATTTATTAAAGATGAAGGTAAATTTGCACATTAATGAGATTGGCTGCTTATTTATCTCTCCACAAAGAAATCTTGCCTGGATATTTGGTGCTACATTCTATGTAGTAGTGGAATGTAGAACATCTTCAATGTTTCCCAGATTTGATCTATGTATTGATTTGATAATCAATGTCCAGAACTCTACTTTGCAAAGATATGCTATACAATCTGCTAGAAGCATGTTTAGGGCCATTTCAGAAACTACTGGAAATTCTGCTGCAATCCCAAGTGATGTGGGATTCCCCTCTGTATGCCGTGAATACCATTGGTTAATAAAGAAACTGTCTTGGGCCTGTGCAGGGAATAGAGGTAGGCAGGGAAAACTAAACTGAATGCTGGGAGAAAAAAGGAGGAGTTAGCGAGAAGCCATGTATCCCCGCCGGACACAGACGCTGGAACTTTAGCTGGAAAGCACAGCCTCATGGTAATACACAGATTAATAGAAACAAGTTAAATTAATATGTAAGAATTAGCCAATAAGAAGCTAGAGCTAGTGGGCTAAGCAGTGACTTAAATAATATAGTTTCTGTGTGGTTATTTTAGAACTGAGCAGCAGGGAACTAACTAGCAGCCTTCTTACAACACCCAAGTCAAAATTAAGTCTTTTCTCTAAATGAAACACATCAGTAATCCAAACGGCATTCTAAAACCTAAGCTTCCTAATACAATACAGTCCTAAGACAGATTGACTCGGTCAGTACACATGAGGAATAGCGTTAGGAAACTATTAAAGGATCTTTCCTTAGGTAACCTAGTGACTGTATAAGGAGGGTTTCAGGGGGGTGTCGATGTTTTCTGGTCTGGTGTCGTGTGTGGTACCGAGTGTTCATGCTGTGTGTTCACAAAGTCTACAGTGACGTCTCCTGGTGCAGTCCAGCACTGCCCAAAACCCGTGACTTCCTGTACTTTGGAATCTGAATTGATTTATTGGTTGTTGCACCTTCAGAAACCCTTACTGTTCCCCCAATTTCTGTGATTCTTACACTCAGTGAAATGACCCCATGTGGGGTTTTGGAAACTGAGTTCTAGTGATTTGATTTTTATTTATCTCATAGATAAGAAATAATACCTCAATTTAATTTTAGAAATAAATTTCATTGCTGTGTAAATTACATTTAATAAATGTAAATTTGAAGTGTACATTATTCAGGCTGACAGAAATATATACCACTGTATGACTGTCACCCAAATCAACACATACAGAATTTCCATAATCCCTCTACAAAAGACACGCAATAAGCCCGTGAGAGATGTCCAATGTCACCGCCAGTGTAAACATGCAAAGGGAAGCCACAATGAAACACTGTACTCACAGGGGACGATGGAAATGCTGAACTAGTGGACTTGGGTGATTTGAATCTCATTGGCGACTTTCATTGTTGTCTAACTGAAAGAAAAAAGTTGTGTTCTATCTTTGCTAAATTTTCTAAGGAGTTTAAAGTGGGAAGATGAGTCTCACTGTCAGAAGCAAGAAGTCTTTTTCTCACTTCCTTTACTATGAGTTTGGACATCTTTTCAGATGGCTCAGGGCAACTAGCCTTTTGTTTGTTAGCCCGTTTTTCTATGATCTTATGGGATCCCTCCTCTCTCTCTTCCTTTCCCTGTTTCTCTTCCTCTATATATGTGCATGCATGGACACATTCTATGTGTCCACATAATTTATAAACACATGCTTATGTATGTGTGTAAAAATCAGGATATTAACTCTATGAAATAAGTTGCTAATTGCCTGCTGTGTTTGTGTCTTTATTTTCAGAGATAAACACTTAATAATTGAAACCACCCAAAGTGTGGAGGAAGCCATCCATTTTCGTCTAGTTCTTGTGTAGTTTCATTTAGAGAAGAGTTCATTGAAATCTTTTACTTGGCACATATTCTAGTATGCGCTATGACAAATGTGTCTAGTTTTATCTTTCTGGCATATAACTCTCCAGGTAACCTAATGCTTCTTATTAAAAAGTCAATTTTCTCTCACTGATTTAAATATTTATTAAATACTAAATTTGAAATATTTATTAAATACAAAATTTCTTCCATGCAGTTGAGTCTAATTCGGGCTTTCTTAATAGTTTTATTGTTCCGCTCATTAGGGTACCAAAACCCTGCTATTTGATATTTGCGACTTTGTTAGTTAGCTCTTTGTTTTCCTGGCTGTTATCGGTTCATTTGTTATTTAAAATTAACTTCATAACCACCTTGAACCTGTAGGCACGAGTGGGGAATGAGTGGGAGGCACTTGTTGGCAGATAGGGATCTATAGAGAAAAGTCCCATTTGAGGAGCATTTTGAAGGTTAATTTTTTTGAAGCAGGTGTTGCATGCAGGGATAATTGGGATAAAGGTCATTTGAGAAGCGGGAAGCTGAGACATTAACCTTGACGTTTAACTAAGCAAGTGAGCAAAACCCGGAGAACAGAAGTTAGAACATAACAACAGACCTTACTGCTTCTCGCCGAACTCTGCCTGGCCCCATGCCGCTTCTGAAGATTTCTGCATTTCCCATCACATGAAAGGACAGGATTGTCTGCCGCCCTTCAAAGACAAGACCCATCTGGCCTATGTGCACAGAATGGCTAGCCACTGGCAGTGATGGCCTGCTGTAAGCCACCTGCTCTTGGACTAGTCAGGGGAAAGTGCTGGGAGAATCACTAAGCATTGACAGAGTCTGAGCCTTTGGAGTCAATCAGGTCTGGGTTCAAATCTTAGCATTCCTGCTTCCTAGTTGTGGAAGCTTGCAGAAGTGGGTTTCCGCATTTGCAGGGAGCACCCTAGTGCTTACCTCATAGCTGTTGGGCTGCTTAACTAGTAAGCCCCAGCGTCTCCTCATCTGCTTCATCTCTTGTTATGGCGTTGGTGTCACGCTTCTCTGTAGAATACCAGCAATGCGTCTTGGAACCGGGATCTTGGCTTTCTCAGCACTGCACAGGCGAAGCAACTTACATTTCATGTATATGTCTTCCTATTTGGAGTTAGACTGTGACAGAGAAAGGAGTGTGTTTACTTCTTTGAAAGAACGGTATTCGAAAGCAGTCTGGGGAAGGGAGCAGCTGGGACCCTTGCTCCTTTTGAGGGGGAGATTGCTGGAAAAGTTGAATCAATCCTGGAAGATCCGTGGTCTTCCTGGGTGCAGAGACAACCTCAGCCAGGTGGAGACCTTCGAGATGGAGTTTCAAGCCATCTCAGTTTTCTGAGATTCAAATGATATAAACCCTTTTCTTCAAATTGATGCGTGAAATGCAAGCTAAAACGTTAACGTGTTTCCTTACGCAGCCTGTGAATCTTTGCTAAGCAGTGCCTCTTGATTCATTCCTGGCACCTGCTGTGTGTCAGCGTGACCAGGCTGGCCGTGAGAAAGGCAGCTCAGGTGAACTTGTTTTGCTTCCAGATAAGCATGGGGGCGGGGGCGGCAGTGGGGGCTAACGTCTAATTTAAAGAATTTAAGTTTCAGGTTTTCTTAGAAGCAGTTGCTTCTAAGTGCCTGATGTATAATAGGAAATAATACGATTCTGTGAATAATAATTTTTAAAAAAGCAACCCTCAGAATACACAAGAAATGTCATAGGTATAGACAACTTCCTCAGAGACAGCCATGTGTTTTGAAATAAATTATGTGGATGTGATCTTGAGTTATGTTGGACTTTCACTATAAACTAACTTTTAAAATAAATGCTTAGTCAGAGATGTCCTGTGTCCTTTGTATGTACCTATTTATGAAAATAGTCTGCATTAGACCAAAATTGTGTAGTTTTATGGTTACCTTCAAAAAAGCAAAATGAGCGCGGTATTGTGTGTCTTTCTGAGATGTACCCTTTCATGGGGAGTGAAACTCTAAAACACATTTATGCCGACATATCAAGCCACGCACAACAAATGTGAGCACCCCAAATCTGCCCTTGCCAGTCTGCGGGCCTCAGCAGCAGCGTCTTTTCTCCCTTTGTTAGACAGATGTATGGATCTCTTTCCTGTCAGTGCAGTCCCATTAGAAAGGCACACAAGTTCCCAAAGGTGACCTTGCTGCTTTGCAGCGGCTACACCAAAATGCAATGGTTTTGCATTTCTGTTAACTCAAGGGAAATAAGCAAAGGCAAATGCATAAGCACATATATAGGGCCCACTGCGGAGCCACTGAGGCTTTCTCTATGGGCGGGACCTACTGCTGCCGTAAGTGCGCACCGTCTCCAGGTGACAGCAAGTAGATAAATTAGCTCGAATCCAGTTTCTTATTGATGAAGTCGGGTGTAGACAGCAGGTGGAGAGCTGATAGTATTCCTGGATTGCAAGAAGCCCAGTTCAACCTGAATTTCAGATAAATAATAATATATTTTTAAAACAAGCGTATCCCAGATGTTACACAAATGTACTAACTCAAAATTATATAACCATGCGCACAAAATTCAAATTTAACTGATATTCTGTGTATTTCTGTTTTATAATCTTGTTTTGTTTTCTTGAGACAAGATTTCTCCGTGTAACAGTTCTGACTGTCCTGGACTTCACTTTGTAGACCAGGATGGCCTTGAACTCACAGAGATCCACCTGCCTCTGCCTACCAAGTGCTGGGATTAAAGGTGTGCGCCACCACTGCCCAGCTGTAATTCTTTTCTTATTGAAAACAATTTTCTATTTTGAAAATTAAGTCTTTGAGAATTTCATATTATGTTTTTAATCATATTCTTCCCAATTTCTCCCATCTCCCAGAGTAAGATAGAAATTTTATTACAGACAAATTATAATACACACACACACACACACACACACACACACACACACACACACATAACTCAGTGGTTAAGAGCACTGGCTGCTCTTCCAGATAACTCTGGTTCAATTCCTAGCACCCACATGGCAGCTCACAATTGTTTGTAACTCCAATTTCAGGAGATCTGACACCTTCATACCAATGCACACTAAGATAAAATTTTTTTAAAAAAGTCAAAAGTGGCATCATATTATGTAAAGTGGAATGATTAAATCAATTTAATTAGCATATTCTCTAATCCCAATTATTTTTGTTAAGAAAACTGAGCTTTTAAAAAATTTGAGCTACATACTCTAAAAATACCACCCCTACCAGTCTGAAGATGTTCTTGTGTTATTTGCTAAATTGGGGAGACCTAGTTGGGGTCTTTGAAGGATAACTTTTAAATACTGCTCATGTTTAATTATCTGTGAAGTTTAGCACGAAGGTGTGTCTAAGATTAGTCCAAACTTGGATGTCCCCTTTGCTGTTGTGCACATTGTTCTGTAGCTTAGAAGCTGTGCCAGATCTTACCTAGGCAGCTTCAGGGTCCTCAGGACAATGAAATAAGATGAATTGTTCTGAGAATACCCTCCCCCCAGGCTCTTTGCCTTTCTCTCACCCACAGGCCAAAAGAAGTTAATCTCACCTCCATCTTCTGTTTTCTGGCTCAGTTAAAATCCTGGCACTCCATGTCACCTCCAACAGGTCACAATTGGAGCAGATTCCACGGCCAAATTCAATACTTGGCTTTTGTTAAATATTTCACAACTACTGAGTTTTTATGCGCAGAGGTTCCTTTTATTGAATTTTGATGTCCGATTCTGTCTCCATCAAAGGAATTGAATTCACTCATACAAAGATTCAATTTGAAACTTGTTATAAAGACTTCTCTCCCTTCTGTCTGGGTAGCCAGGGCCACCAGGAATGGTATTGTTCTCCTGTATTGCTCATTGTAATGAGCATATAAGCCAGATCTTTAGATCTAGCACAAGTCTAATTGAAAGGAGCATTTCAGCTCTATTCAGTGGATTGAAGAGAAAATAGAGAATTAACAATTGATGTGTGTCTAAGGTCCACAAGCATACCAGATGCGCAGGAAGGTTGTGTCATAATTTATTTTGAAAAGGGGTTTTATAATACAAAATGTTAAATACTCATGAAGTAAGGGCACTCACTGTATGTCTGCATAGAAGTGTCTCCATTTAGGGATGGCTTCTTTCCCACATATGAACAAATAATTCAGAGAAGTCGCTTGTCCTTAGTAAGCTGATTCTGGTCTGGCCCAGATCACTGGTAACTTTTTTCTGATGTGTTTGTTTAGCCTGTGATTTTTTTTTTCCCCATGAGAGGATCTTTCTTGGTCATCTCTTGCATCCAGATATTTCACTCCCAGCTATTTCTGATGGTAGATGTTACTGGGTGACGAAATCACCGTCTGTCATTTGAGTGGTTTCTGATCTTTTCTCTGACTTTTGTTGAAGGTTTTCGTAGTGGTGAAGCTACCAAAAAAACAAGACACAAAATTTTCCTCAGACTACTAAAAAATCATATCCTGGTTTTTAACCTTAGGAGTTTTGTATGGGCTCGAGAGACAGTTATGCTTCTAATGTAGTTAAGTGAGCTCTTACTTGGCCCACATCCATTAATTATAAACCATTGAAATGCAAGTGGATTTTTGAAGTGTCTGTGCACTGTAGTCATTAAGCGACATATGCTTTCCAGATGTTGGCTAACTTATGCAAATCCCAGGAAAAGCATTTTCCTTCTTTGGAACTTATAATGGTTCCTAGGATGCTGAAAACCCATAATTTTATTGATTCTGACTTTAAGTATTTCAAATGTCACCGCACTGAAATTTAGTAAGACAATTTCTGCTCTCTAGATAGGTTTCTGAAAGTTCTCTGACGGTCTTTTAGATGCTATCTAAAATGGTCCTTGCGAATGGGGAAATCTATTGTTTGACAAGCAGGTGGGAATCATACCTTCTATGGGAGGCTGCCTCATAGTGCCAAGCCCTGAGTAAGTTAAAGATGGGACCTGAATGCAATCTCAGGTCCTTCCTCTGGCTGTTTATGACAGAGTGAGCCTAGGGGGGAGAGGACTGATAGAAAGACATTTGGTGGGGGAAAAGCAGGCAGGGGACGGTAAGAGCTAGAATTATCATGTGGCACCTCCCTTAATTGCTCATGAATCAACAAATGATTTCTAAACTATTTTGATTTTTTAAGAATTTGAGACAGAGTCTGGCACTGAACTTCTGACCTTCTTAAGTCGGCCTTTTGAGTGCTGTGATTATAGGTGTGTGTGTCACCATGCCAGCGCCTCATGGGTACCCACAGAAGTGAACTCATTCCACCTTGACCAAAGGTCAGAGGATTCAGGGCTGTTCTTGCTCCTTCAAGGTTACAACAGGAGATCTGACCCAGGGTTGGCTACCTATAGGATGCTTGGCCTAGGGTGTGGGTTGCTGTAGTCCTGCCTGAACAACAGAATACTTAACTCAGGATACAGTTACTTGATGTTTGGGGTATTGAAGAGGTAATTACTTTGTTCCTTGTTTGTAGCAAGGTAAGAAGTCTTGTCTTCCCACCTCCCTTTGTATTGGGGTATATAAAGCATATGGAAAAATAAATGCAGGCAAATTCAATATTCACTGGGATGCCCTCTTGACTCTATTCTGTGTCTCTGTCTTTTTCTTTTGTATCTTTGTTTTATCTGTCTAACATTTCTAATCCATATGACCCTACACTGGAACATACAAACCTGTCGAGGCTGGATCCTGACACATGGTGATGAAGAGAGAGAAAGGGAAAGAGCGGCGGGGGAGGGAAAGAGAGAGATCTTGAATTCTTCCTGAGAGTAAAAACAACAGGGAGTGATTTTGAAGGAGGCTGAAGTTTATACAATTTTTTATAATGCTGAGTTGGCCACCATCAAATGGACATTTTAGGTTTCCATACCCTGGTGCGGCTGGGGAGACTGATAGGGGCTGGGGTAGCTCTATCCACTCTATGATAGCCCATCTTGTTGATTGGGTGAGTGCTGCCACGCAAGGGGCTCCAAGCCTTCTGGGGTGGGCGTGGGGGTCCGACAGTTGGCATGTGCCAGTATGATTTGTGAGTGGGACAACTGTGCCGTTAATATTGTTGACCCTAGGAGCCTCCAGCTTATGCTCTTAGAGTAGCATTTCGCCCACTTGTTACAGTGTAAGAAACATCTAAGACACGTGCTAAAGTGCAGATGCCAGGCTTTCTCTTGGAAAGCGTATTGGAGGAGGCCGGCAGAAGAGTGAGGTGGAGCCGCGAGGGAGTGGGATGAGGCCTGGGGATCTTTGTGTTTATTAAATGTCTTAGTTACTCTTTCACTGCCGTGAGGAGACAGCATGAGCAAGGTAACTTACAGAGGAAGGTATTTAATTGGGGGCTCACTTACAGTTTCAGAGGGTTAGTCCATGACCATTGCTGCTAGGGAGTGTGATGGCAGGCAGGTGGGTACAGTGCTAGAGGAGCAGCTGAGGGTTCGCATCCCATCTGAAAACTCCAGGCAGAGAGAGAGACCAGGCCTGCTGTGGACTTTTGAAACCTCAAAGCCCACCCCCGTGACACACCTTCTCCAGCAAGGCCACACCCACTGTAACAAGGCCACACCTCCTAATCCTTTCCAAACAGTTTCTCCAACTGGGGAGCGAACAGCCATCAGTATGAGCCTATGGGGACCATTCTCATTCAAACCACCGCAGCAAACATGACAAGGAATCCTCTGACTGCCATATTTAGAAGACATTGTTTTTGATGGGCTTAATGTCTAGAATGCCCTGATTGACCTGGTACCACCTAGTATTCAATCCCTGGGATTTGATAAGAAGCACATTATATTTCTCGAGTTCTCTCTTATCTAAATGTCATAGATATTGTTGCATTTCCTATTTTCATCATCATTAGGAGATGATGATCCAAACCTTTTTGCTTGCTTGTTTGTTTTTCTTTCTTAAAAAGCACTTTACCCATCAGAACACTTTAGCTGCCTTTTGTCTAAGCTTCTGATAAACTAGTAAAAGCCATTCAATGCGGACCACAATAGTAAAAGCCATTTCCCAAATACAGCTGTGCTGTGGTACCCAGTGGTGTGGGAGAATTGTCTGTATTCTGTCAATCATGTTTTAAATAAATGCTGATTGGCCAGGCAGGATGTATAGGTGGGACAACCAGATAGGAAGTAGAGGCGGAGCAAGGAGAATAGGAGAATTCTGGGAAACAGGAAGCTCTCTTGGCATTCCTGCCTGGACCACCAAAGAAGCAGGATGTGACCTGCCCCGCTGAGAAAGGTACTGAGCCATGTGGCTAACATAGATAGGGATAATGGACTATATAAGTTACAAGAGCTAATAAGAATCCTGAGCTAATGGGCCAATCAGTTTATAACCTAACATAGACACTCTGTGTGATTCTTTGGGGCTAAACGGCTGTGGGGACCAGGCAGGACAGAAGCCAACCAGGCCCTCATGCTACAACCCAGGAGAGGTACAATGGTTTGAACAAGATGTCTCCTAAAGGTCTCAAGCTTGTGCGCACTTGGGCGGTTGTTTGGGGAGGATTGGGATGTATGACCTTGTTGGAGGAGGTGTGTCGCGATGTGGGGGCAGGCTTAAGGTTTGCAAAAGTCCAGGCCATTCCCAGTGCTCTCTCAGGTTTCTGTCTAAGTTGTAGACTACTCCAGCCATGGTGGCCTGCCTGCTGACATGCTCCCTGCCATAAGGGTGACAGACTCCTATCCCCCTGGGACTGTAAAGCCCAAATAAACTCTTCCTCTGTAAGTTGCCTGGGTCATTTGATGACAGCAGTAAAGTAACCAAGTCAACACGTAAAGGTTAGTCTATGCCTCTCCCTCCTCCTTCCTGATGCCACGTCTCTGTATCTACATTCTGATCGCACAGTACAGCTTGGTAATACCGCACGGATTCCAACAACCCGGTGTTCCTTCTGGGACACCAAATCTCAGTCCATTCATATCCAGAATATTCCCACCACTTATTTTAGCCAACACAAGCTCTTCAGTCAAGGGTAGATGCCCTTTCCCGCACAGCATCATGCTATTACAACTAGGGGAGAATTCACTAATTCCATTCATTTGTGTGTCACTCTGCTGGGCTACAAGCTTTGCATTTCCAGCAGTATTGCATGGCACTTGGCACCTGTCCAGCGTTCCATGCATGTTATTGAGGGAAACAATGTGTGTTACTGTATTTTCTGGTGATCTCCAGCATTTAAGCACGTCTTTGCTTGCAAGAATGTACAGGGGCCATGTCTACAAAGAAAGCCCTTGAACAAAAGCAGATCTGAAAGCCTGGATCCTGGAGACTTGTAGGTATTTGTGTGACTGTTCCTAAATGCTAAGACTCACCTTCCAACCTGGTACCAATAAAAGCACAGCTCTGAGGGATCCTTCTGCGACCCTATCCTGTCCTTGCTCCACAGTTTGGGTATCCTGGCGCCACTATAACTAGAGACCTTGTCTGTGTGCTCTCTTGCAGCTCACTCAAAAATCACCCGAGGATCCTGATCCTGACATCTGTGGAAACACAGAAAAAAATATTGATTTCTACTTCCTTTTTATTCTTAGCCTTTTATATCTGTCTTCATTTGCCTTCTGCTGCTGCGAAAACACTGACCAAAAACAACCTTGGGAAAGAAAAGGTTTATTTCCTCTTACAGTCTACAGTCCTTCATGTTGGAACACCAAGGCAGGAACCGAAGCAGAGGTCATGAAGCAATGCTGTTTACTGTCTCGTTCTCATGGTTTGCTCAAGTTTATACAAGTCAGGGTACCTGCACAGGGATGGCATCACCCACGGAGGGCTGGGTCCTCCCACATCAATCATTAATTTAAAAAATGCCCCCATAGACTTGCCTACAGGTCAATATGATGCTTGTGTAAAATGGTGGAGTATTTGCCCATAACCTGCATGCATTCTCGTTCTCCTGTATGTGCTAATCACCTTACAATACGATGTAGGTCCAGTATAAATGGCTGTTCTGCTGTATTGCTAACTGTATTAACAAGAAAAAGGTCTGTGCTGACCAGTTTTTTTTTTAATGACTATTTTCATCAGGGACCCTGTGGACACAGAGGGATGCTTATATTACTATGGGGAAATGCTTCTGATGTTTTCATATTTTAAGACACAAGTATGCAAAGTATTCTTTTCATTTCATTATAGGGGATTGAGAAGAATTGGGGAGAAACAGATGAAGGTATTTATAAAACCAAGAAGCAAATGGTTTAAGTAAATGGCTCTGGTCACATAGCTGCAAAGTGGAGGAGCCCAGTGGCGTCTAACTTCATTTGCAGCGTGTCTTCTGTATACCAGCTAATTTAGAATCTCACCTGCACAACTGCCTTGGACTCAAGCCCTTCTTCAACTATGCCCAGGGGCTATACTTCCATAACCCCAGTAAACAGCACGTGTGCCGGCCTGGCACATGGGTGTGGATTTGAATCACTGTCTAATAGAACTTTGGGTCTTCTATGTCATTTCTCTGGGCCAATAGGCGTGGTGCTCAGCGGACACAAACCAGTGTTACCAGGAAGATAATACTGACTAGCAACACCCTGTGGGCTTTCTACAGCAACGCTGAGCTTCCAGCTTTGAGTTGGTTTTCGTGTTTTAGGTTCAAGGACCGGGAGGGGCTACCACTGTTGAAGAGCACAGAAGGGTTCAGCTGAACAGCAGATCCATCTCAAATCAACTGTCTGCCAGGTTATTCGCGTGGTAGCTAATGCCTTAGGTAGCTTTCAGCTAGGGCACCCACTGGTTTGAGACCAAGCTCAGATAAAACATCTTCCAGAAAAGTCATCAGGGGTAAAGCGCCTTTGGATCCTTAACCTAATGAGTGCCAGACTCCAGCTCTCCGCCCGCTTATAATCTCACAGAAGCAGCTTACAAAATGGTCACCATTTGTTCTCCCGTTTCCCTAAACAGCTATCTCAGTCCCCAAGATGTCCCTGTTTATAAACTGTCCTCCCAGAGGCCCAGGAGCAGAGCAAGCCTTGTGATGGATTGCCCGCAGCAGGCTGACTCCGCCTCGCGCTCTTGCTGGCTCTAATTAAAAGATGACTAAGTCAGGGGTCTGAGGCAGGGATGACAAGAGGACAGCGCTCCCCAAAATAGCAGCAAAGGGAAATGGATGCCTTTGAGTGATTGCACGATGTCTGAATTAATGGCCAGGAAATGAGCGATTATCGCACACTTAGAGCTGGGCTGCTTTGTGAAACTTGTGGTGTGCTCAGCGCTATATACTTGAACTTGGGGGAAATTGAAGACAGAGTTTGTGCAATTATTGCTTGGCTGGATAAATGTACATCCAAGCAGTGCTTAAACTAAGGGGACGATCACTTTCTGTTACTGCTGTTTTAGTATTGATGTTTCTAAAATAAGCATAATTTTATGAAGCTCATTTTGTAGACACATGTAGTCTCCAGCCAGTTGTTGACTGGAGGAATCAACTTTTATTGCACTGCTTCTGTTCCTGACTTACAGTAACATTAGTTGGTATTTGAATAATGGCTTTTCTGTAGAGACAAAGCTCCTTCCCACCCCCGATTTTGGTTAATATATTCTCAGAGCACTCCAGTTTGGCAGTGACAGGCATCCTTATTTTTTTAGGGCTGATTGGTTCAGTGGGTTAAAGCATCACACAAAAGAGGCCAAAGACCAGCATTTGATTCCCTTGTGGGATGAGCTCCCCAGGCCGCTGGCCTCACCTCAGCCGCCATCTTGTAATGGTGTCCATTCATCACGGACTGAAATGGGAGGAAGGGTGAGGGAGGATTAGAGCAAATCCATCATCACTACTGGAAACCCAACTGATTATGCTGGCCCTCCCAGGCTTGGGGGTAGAAGGAGGCTGGGTGTCTTTATGCAAACAATAGCACTGTATGTAGTTAGAGAAACTGAGGAACAGACCACATACTTACTGCTAGATTAAAACAGAACAAAACAAAAACAAACAACAAAGCAAAAACCAGACTCAAACCAGGAACTAGCATGGTATTTTTTTTTAATCTTTCAGTCAGTTTAAATTTCTTAGACGTATTATAAAAATACTAGCCACTGTTTAGCCTGAATCACCTGTAGATACCTATTTACTTCTTGAACTACAATTTATTCTAAAAGCCATTTCAAATTTAGTAGTTGTCTGATAAAGTCTTTTTCACACATATCTTCTCATGAGGAATGATCTACCTTAGGAATCTACAAGGAAAAGAGTGAAGGATGTCGGACCATAACACACTTCAGGAAGCAGATAATTTGGCTGAGCCAGGACATTACATATGACCTAGCTATCAGGACGTTTATTCTTAGCACGACTGGCCTTCCTTTTGTGAATTTCTTTGACTTTGGCTAATACCAGCTCTTCTGCTTTCCCTCTACTTGTTATTTATTTTTGCTCCAAGAGGTCCTGCTTATGAGAAGCTCTTCTGCTTTGGGCCTGCACTGTGTCCTGTCAGGCGTCCTGAGGCCCCTCGGGGGCCCAGCCACCCTTTCCCCCAGACATCTCATGGCTACTGAACTAATGAACCAGCTCTCTGTGGAGCTGAGAAAACCTGTCCTGTACTCCACACCATCAATTACATGTTGTAATCCCTCCTAGTTGCCTTTTGTTAGCCTGAGCCGAGTTACCCAGGAGCAGCAGCCGAGTCTGCAAACGCCACTTATGCGCTCTGATGGGAGCCATTTGGCACAATGTTCCAATGTTCTCTGTCTATAGATAACCAGGAAGGCTCCAGTTACAAGGCAAACAGGCTTCGTCTTGCACTTCTGACTGACTTCCTATTGATGAGTGGCCTCCAGGCTTGGGCTCATCTGTTCCCCTTTTGTCTCCCAGAGTTATCCATCGCCATCCAAGGCCTGGGAGGAAATACCCAGTTTCTTTGGTTTGAAGATGCTCAAACAAGATTGCTTGAGCCAATTATAGTTCTATCACTTTTAACTGTGTGATGTTAGATTAGTTACTTAACCTCTCTGACCTTTCCTTTTTTTTAATCTTTCAAATGAACTGCTGCTACAGAAATTAGATTTGTAGTGAAGATTCATTTGGCTGGTTAATGTGCTAAAAGTCCATAGGAAAGGCTGGGCAGAGCGTTCTGTATAAATACTAACTGAGCGAGTTATTCCTTCTCCTCTTCCCTCTGATTGTTCTTTTGGACAAGAGCTTGAAGCTGCCGTGGTTCTCAGCCCTTGGCAAAGGCGCAGCAGCAGGGCTCGTATGGACTCCACGCCTTGGACTTAAAGGATGATTATGAGCCTCTTGTCTCAGTCTGCCCAGGAGCAGGACCCTGCTCCTCTGGGAGCCCCTGGGTCTGTGTTCTGTGAGGTGTGGGTACTGTTAACCCCAGTCTCTCTGGGTTAAAAGTGTGTTTTATCTCTGAGACACCAAGAGCTATTATCAGAAGAAAACTCGAGTTAGTTTCTTTCTGGAAAGAAACTCTAGAAAAAAAATATAGGTATTACAATTACAAAATACAGGAAGACAAGAAATAATGGACAAATGTGTGTTTGTTTCATTTTGTTTTTTAGATATTTAGTTATGCTCTAACTGTATCTGTGATCTTTTGAATCTTTAACATTTTTTTTTAATTTTGGTTTTGGTTTCTGGAGATGGAGTTTCTTTGTATAGCCTTGGCTGTCCTAGAATTCCCTCTATAGATCAGGTTGGGTTTGAACTCACAGAGATCCTCTTGCCTCTGCCTCCCTTGTGCTGGGATTAAAGAAGTGCACCATCACCACTCAGTCCTTGAATCTTTAATCTTAACTATCATGCTTAAACAGAATAAGCACACACATATCAGACATGGCATGACAAAGTGGGGCTCGACCGTCTTTGTATTCTCCATGGGACCTGCAAAACCTTTCATATTTGCTTGACAACAGCTTGTGGGTTGCAACCACTCTACACATTCATGTGTTCTTGTTTGGTTTTGAGACAAGGTCTTGCTATGTAGTTCTGGCTGGCCTGGAACTTACTATGTAGATCAGGCCAGCCTTGAACTCACAGATCTGCCTGCATCTGCCTCCCAAATTCTGAAATCAAAGGTGTGTGCCACCATGCCCAGGTAAACTGAGCATGGTTTAAAAATATTTGGAAGTGCTCTATACTTACCAGTGTTATTTCTAAATTCTAAAAGATAAGATGATATCCCAAATATGCACAGGCCTCAGAGCTCTTTCTCTCAATTACTGTGGCTGTAGCCCCTGCCCAATGCCTTGCCCCCAGAAGCCGCTTAATAAACTTTTAGTTCAGGATGATATTCAGTGTATGGGCAAATGTGTTACCTGCTGTGTCCTTCATTCAGCAGGATAATGGGCCTTTCCCTCTCTCTATTTGGGCTTCAGTCCGGGAGAAATGTGTTGAAAACCATCGGTTTGGGCACACTATTATAGCTGGTTCTCTGTTTATTAATTTAGTATTGTTTTTAGGAAGAAATAAGTGTCAAGCACTGACCAACACAAAGGATCATATTTTAACAATGACTTCTATCTAATTTATGCTTTTTTCCAACCCATCCCCCAGACTCGACCACCAAGTAAGCCACCATCCTGCCAACTGTGCTGAGAAACCCTGAGACCCTTCTCCTGGTTAGGGAGGGGAAGGAAACATGACCTTTTGCAAGTGAGTGTGTGGGATTTTCTGAATACAATCCATTTGCAGTTTCGCGATGGCCTATGTTCAGGCCAGTAAAAGGTCTATTGCGGCCCTGTTTATCTCAGTGTAAAGGACTTGGCAGGCCTGCCGTGGAAGGATGGGTTGGGAGGGACTTATCTATTGGTAGTAGTTCAAATGAACACATAGCAATCTATTTCTAGAGCGCAGAAATAAGCTCGTGATTGGAATTTATGGGACTTTTTAGACAAAGAGTTCAAAACTTTGCATGAAGAGTAATCTGCTCAATCATGAGGCTGTGTTCTTTCAACCTCCCTTGGTAACCTCTGAGGTGGCTGTGTATTTCGGTCTAAATGCTGGCTGCTTACTCTCTGTTGTCAGTTTCACCTACTTTCCTGGGACTACTTAGTATGGTGGAGACTTATCTCTTTCCATCTTCCAGTTTCTGACCACTTGGGTTTAGACCAGTATTTCAGGGCTTGCACATCTATGACTGCCTATGCTGCTGGTGTTGGGCTACCTGCCATAGTCAGCTTTCCTCTCTCACAGGGACTTCACATTTCCTGGCTATCATTGACTTTGCTTTCTCTGCACATCAATCTCTTTTTCTACAGTCTCTAATACTCTCAGTACCATCGCCGTCACCGGCATCCTCTGGTGTGCTCTAATGCTCAGTACCATCACCATCACTGACATCCTCTGGTGTGCTCTAACACTCTCAGTACCATCGCTGTCACCGGCAACCTCTGGTGTGCTCTAATGCTCTCGGTACCATTGCCATCACCGGCAACCTCTGGTGTGCTCTAATGCTCAGTACCATCGCCGTCACCGGCATCCTCCGATGTGCTCTAATGCTCAGTACCATCGCTGTCACCGGCATCCTCTGGTGTGCTCTAATGCTCTTGGTACCATCGCCGTCACCAGCATCCTCTGATGTTCTCTAATGCTCGTACAGTACCATCGCAGTCACTGGCATCCTCTGATGTGCTCTAATGCTCTCGGTAACATCGCCATCACCGGCAACCTCTGGTGTGCTCTAATGCTCAATACCATCGCCGTCACCAGCATCTTCCGATGTGCTCTAATGCTCAGTACCATCGCTGTCACCAGCATCCTCTGATGTGCTCTAATGCTCAGTACCATCACCATCACTGACATCCTCTGGTGCTCTAATGCTCAATACCATCACTGTCACCAGCATCCTCCGATGTGCTCTAATGCTCTCGGTAACATCGCCATCACTGGCATCCTCTGATGTGCTCTAATGCTCAGTACCATCGCCGTCACCAGCATCTTCCGATGTGCTCTAATGCTCAGTACCATCACCATCACTGGCATCCTCTGGTGTGCTCTAATGCTCAGTACCATCACCATCACTGGCATCCTCTGATGTGCTCTAATGCTCTCGGTACCATCGCCGTTACCGGCATCCTCTGATACACTGTCAGTTCTCATGCCCAGCATTCTTCCCTTTCAAAAGCTCTCTCCTGGGTCCTAGAACTTCTTGCTGTCATTGGACTGGGATGTTTTGGAGGTCCATGGTCCTGGGAGCTCCCTGGGCCTCTTTCCTACATTGATCCTTCATTTCCTTGAAGCATTTATATTCTTCTTTCTTATTTTTCTGCCGGGGGTTGGAGGGAGTACAGTCAGATAAGCAAGGTCCCTGAAGAAAAAGGGTGGACTCGGTAATTATTTTTATATCCCGCAGCTATTAAAATGGTTCTGTCTGCCCTTCCAAGCCCCTGAAGGGTGATTTGGCTATAGGCTTATAAACTGAACAGCGTTTTCAGTGCTTCATTGTCTTCCTGCTCCTGAGAAGTAGCCTTTGAGAAGTTCAGTGTGTTCTTATGCCGTCGTTCATACGCACCAGGTCTCTGACCTGCCCATTTGAAAAGGATTAGGACTTTCCCCTTCATTGCTGGTAGTCTAAAATTTCCAGATGTGGGCACTTTTCATTACTTATGCTAGGACCTCAGAGGCCTTTCATTCTTCAGATTCATAGATGTCCCTTCTACGAGTCTTTCTTCTATTATTTGGTTGATAATTTCCCCTTTTCTTTCTTTTGCTGTTTGACACTCCGTGTTGACTCTCTCATTCCCTCATGTTATTCTTCTATTATCTGTTGCTTATATTTTCTCCCTGCAGTTTTTCTTTTGAGGATTACAGCTTTCTTTCCTAAAAGACTGTCCTTGCTGGTTTCATGTTCCATTTTTATGACATTTTATTTCGTGGGTGCAAGGCTTCTTCTTACACTGCTGAGGATACTGACTGTAGTATTGGGTGTTATCCTCAACCCTCTGTGTGGTTTCTTTCTCCAACAACCTTTCCTCATTATACTAAACTTTTTGACTTAGGATTCCATCTTCGTGTTGGGAAATTCCCTTAGATGTCTAGGTTTAAAAGCAAGGGCCATATTATAAATTATTTGTAATACATTTTATTTTCTAAATAGGACTTGTCTTTGGTTTTCTAATATGTTTGATAAACTATTCAAACAATGTAGAGGAACAGAAGTTTATTTACAATTAAACCTCCTAAAAAGAATCTTTATTAAAAAAAATCATGTATTTATGTTATAAACACATTTTTGTAAATGATTCTAAAATAAGATGCAATGTTTGCTTTATGTCTATTATCTACTTATGAGTGAGTACATATTATATTTGTCTTTCTGGGTCTGGGTTACCTCACTCAGGATGGCTTTTTCTAGTCCCATCCAACCAGCCTACAGACCACAACTCTAGAGAACCTAGGTAACAAAGAGGACCCTAAGAGAGACATAACATGGATCCACCTAGCAAGGGGAAAAAAATGACAAGATCTCCTGAGCAAATTGAGGGCAGGGTAGGGGGAGTGGAAGGGGGGGGAGGGTGAGAGGAAAGTGGGGGAAAATGTATAGCACATTTCTACCCAAACAATTAAAATGATAAGGATTAAAAATAAGATACCATGTTTGAAATCTGTGATCCCCCCACTGCCACTAGGCCACTGATATCTTTATGCATGAAGACACATATTGCACTCTTTGGAATGACTGTGACATGCCTTTAGCCCAAGATGGAGACTTCTGATTTGTCACTACTCAAAGTCAGGGTGCACGAGCCCCTTTTGTTCACCTTTGTCTGCTCGCTGGATTGCTCTCTTAGGAAGAAGTTTTATTTTATTATTATTATTATTATTATTTTAACATTGTTTATTTTTATTATATGAATGTTTTACCTGTAGGTTCCCAAAGTAGGTGCCTGGTCCCCTATGGAGGTCAGAAGAGGGTATCATATCCCCTGGAGCTCGAGTTAGAGGAGACTGTGAGCTGCCATGTGGGTGCTAGAAATTAAACCTGGGTCCTGCACAATAGCATCAGTACTATTAACCGCTGAGTCATCTCTCTGGCCCCAGGGAAAAGGTTTGTTTGGTTTTTTTTTCCTGGTTTTTTGAGACAGGGTTTCTCTGTAGCTTTGGAGCCTGCCATGGAACTAGCTCTTGTAGACCAGGCTGGTCTCGAACTCACAGAGATCCGCCTGCCTCTGCCTCTGCTCTCATTAAAGGCGTGTGTCACCACTGCCCAGCTCCAGGGAAAGAAGTTTTAAAAGCAAATTTATTGGGAAAAGGAGAGAGAGAGAGAGAGAGAGAGAGAGAGAGAGAGAGAAGAAGGAAGAGAAGAAGAAGAAGAAGAAGAAGAAGAAGAAGAAGAAGAAGAAGAAGAAGAAGAAGGAGAAGGAGAAGGAGAAGGAGAAGGAGAAGGAGAAGGAGAAGGAGAAGGAGAAGGAGGAGGAGGAGAAGGAGAAGGAGAAGGAGAAGGAGAAGAAGGAGAAGAAGAAGAAAACTCAATCAAGAACAGGAGATTCATTTGTCCAAAACTGTGTTTAGAAGGGTCTCGGGCCTGGGGCTGTGCCTGCCTGCAGTGTGCAGAGCAGGACCAGGCGGACTGAAAGAACAGCCTCCAGTTCCATGCCGTTCTCAGCTTGTGGCTAGGCTGGCTGTGGCTCAGGTTTACTGTCTAGAGAATTTGTCTTGGGTTTATTTCTGAAACCTCATCCCAGGTCCATTTATTTATAGAAGGGAGATAGCAAGCTAGCTCCAAACATACTTTATCTCACACACACATTGCATAAACCAAAAATTAGAGATTGTCTAAGTGAAAAATTAAAAATGTCTGCCTATACTGACACACATCATTTCTGTTTTGAAATCCACTGGTCTGGAATCCAAGATTCCATTTCATTTGCAAAATGGATTCTAGAATTGCCTCAGCAGTAAGGGAAGAATATCAGAGTCTGAGAGGCTTAGGTAAATTCTTCGTCGTTGTTGTTGTTAGTGTTGTCTTTACAGTCTCAACACCCACCTAAACCTTTCTGTATTTCAAGTCACAGTCGCTAATGGAAAGTCCCTTCACTGGGCTCCTGGAGAAATGACTCTCTCTTATGCCATATGATAGTATTGTACAGATAGCTTTTACATCCTCAGAGTCCAGGGTCTGAAACAGAATTTTCATATTAATTACAGATGCCCTCCCCATACCCTCCTGTGAGGACTTCAGAAACTGGATTTACACTAGTTTAAAAGACAGCTTCTCTGGCCGCTAAGCTTCAATACAGTTTAATACCTTTGGGCTGCGGGGTTTGAGATCCTCGAGAAGCCTGAATGAATGTTTTCAAATAAGATCTGAAACACAACGTACATTCTTTTGCTTTGCTGCAAGTGTAGATCGCCCAGAGGATGACCCGCCCTTGACTTCCGGCTTCCGCTGGCCAAATCTGAGCAGCTTGACTTCTTCTAGCCAGAGCAGCGCAATGACCCTGGCTGCTTCCTACTTGCAGTTTGTCGAAGAGTCCCAGATGACCAGTTTGTGTTCTAGGCCAGAGTAACTATTTTGCAGAATGAATAATATTTTCTTAAGCGCTTTTAAGTTGCCATTCATGGCCCATTTTAAAAATGATTTAACGAGTGAAAAGATGCTGTTTATAAGTCCCTTAGTGCATATTTTTTAGAATGGCTGAATGAGTTGCTTTGTTTACACACGTTTACTACAATGGCCAAGGGAGATGTTACAGCAGTCAGAAATCCCTTAAGGTGGTATGTGGAGGAAAAATCCTATCTGCCTGGTTATTTCTTTAGGCATCAAGCTCTTTTAACAATCGACTCCCTTGAACTCAGACCACGGGGCCCCACTTTTAAATGGGGTCGATTAAGGCTTTCAGATACACAAATGATTTGCTCTGGTGAAAGCCAAAGGCACAGACTAATCAGGAACACGGTCGACTAACTAACGTGTAGCCTGATCGTGAGATAAGAACTGAGCTCCCAAATCTAGGTTGGAGACTGGCTTTGCCCCCCCCCCCAAATCAGGAGCCTGCAGAGGAAAGCTTAGGGGGCATGCTCTAAGGGGAGGCCGCCGCCGGGTGTACAGGAAGCGTGCTAGCCCATGGTATTTCTCTATTTGTTAACCAGATCCCTAAATAATCTCTTAATAAGTAGAGCCACGGCAGCTGTGTGAGTTATTGTATGTGGTTTAAGGAAATAAAACCACATCGATTTAAAATATTCTCTAATTCAGATAAGGCCGAATTAAGGAGCAGTGCAGTATTGTATGTCATTTTTCATGTAGAAGAAAGTGCTAGCTTCGAATGTCTTAATTTGAAAAATTAGCTCTACTTATGAATTTGTTGTTATCTAATCTTTCTGGGGTTCTGAATGCTTTCATTCTGCAAAATTAACAGCCGTTCTAATTTTAAGCCAGAAACTGGGCTTAAAGAAATTATTTTCCACCAAGAGGAAAATTTAACTTTGTTTTTAAAAAACAGCAGCTCTGTGAGTCCTCTGTTAGGGATGGTAAGAGGCTGAAAGGGAGGTCAGCTGAAACTAAATTATTTAGGGAGACTGTGTCAGATCATAGTTGTCTTAGTCAGCGGTCTACTGCTGTGAAGAGACACCATGATCAAGGCAACTTCTAGGAGAAAACATTTAACAGGGAGCTTGTTTACGGTTCCAGCAGGTTAGTACATTATCATCATGGCTGGGGGCATGGCAGCCTGCAGGCAGGCACGGTGCTGGAGAAACTGCGGAGAACTCTACTTCCTGATCTGTGTTCAGAGAGAACGAGACAATGTGCCTGGCATGGGCTTTTGAAAACTCAAAGCCTACACCCAGTGACATACCTACTCCAACAAGGCCACACCTACTCCAACAATGCCACA
>PVIU01020046.1:0-34872 GCA_004026605.1 Ondatra zibethicus
TGTTCCTAGTCTTCTCTGGCACACAATAAGCTTACAATGCAGTCTCACAGCAGAAGACGATGAGTACTTTCTCCCTTCTACTCAGCCACGAACCACACTCAGTGGATAGAGTTGCCCTCCTCCATCAAGCCATTTCAGAAAGACCTTTCCAGATACTCCCAGGGTCAGTAAAGTAAAGCAACAGAGAATGTAGGTAGCCACAAATGCTCTGCAATCCTGAATTCTTTTACATTTCTTTACAATGATGACGTCTAATAAGTATTTGGTACCAGGAAAAATACATAGAGGAAAGGAAAAGAATCTCCCCGGGGGAGAAGGATGAGCTGGAGGCCAGTCCAGTCCATATAATCAGATTCTGTCTGAAAAAAAATAAATATATAAACAGAGCTGTGGAGATAGTAAAATATTTTCCTCGTAAGTGTGATGTGAGGACCTGAGTTTGTTCGGAGTTTGTTCTTCGAGTCCAGGCTAGAAAAGTAAACAGTGCAGTGCCGGGCATCTGCAGTCCAGGGCTCTGGTGGCAGAGACAAAGAGGTCCCTCGAACTCACCAAGAAGCCAGGATAGTATACCCAGAGATGCTCCAAGCCAGAGAGAGACCCTCAAAAGAGCAAGAGGGATGGCTCCTGAGGATGATAGCAAGGCGGTTCTCTGAACTACACACACACAGAAACACACAGGGTGGAAGGGGAGACAGAGACAGACAAATAAATAGTAATAATAACAATGGGAATACATACGTAGGGAAGAGAAAGGAGGGCTAGGATCCTGGCTAGACAGATGGGCATTGTAATGGTGAGTGTTGTGTATTTGAAGAGATAGAGAATCTCCTAAGAATCAAGTCCGTAGGAAAATCTGTAGATAACTATACTGATTAAGGTCAGCTTCTAAGAGAGGTTGTGAAGGACTGTCATGCTTAGGGTAACTGATAAGAAACACTAGCCCTAAGTATGACAGGACCATTGCCTGGGTGGGAATCCTGGGTTGTATACAATGGAGAAAAGGAGTGGACGCCAGCATTCATCTCTCTCTTCCTCCTGACTGTGCACATAATATGACCAGCAGCTTCAAGTCCCTGCCGCCTGACTCCCTCACCATGATGGGCAATACCCTTAAACTCTGAGCCTAAATAAATTCTTTTCTCCCTTAGCTTGCTTTTGGTCAGAGTATTTTAAAACTGACATTGAGCAACAGACCACAGCATCTAACCCACAGGGCTCTGACCTGTATGGTGAATGTACAAACTAGAGATCAGCCCTCTGCAAATGACCTGTGTCCCAGGTACCAGAGGGGTGATCCTGGGCTCAAGTCCCAGAGTGCAGATGCCTTCTACAGTCTCCATTCATCAGAGGGCTGCGCCTTCTTCAGCAGTCAAAGAGCTGCAACGGCGGCATAGCTAACATGGAAGACAGAAGTGTGAATAATAGCCTCTCAGAGAGTGAAGGAATCAAGTTACCAAACCACCTATTCTCAGAAAAAAATGCCTATATCATACCAACCAGCAGGGTCAGCGCTGAGTAGCTGGTGGAAGACACAACACCTGTATATAAACCCTGTATCCCCCAACAATTACTTTAAGGGGACTTCATCAGACCTGGATTCCTAGACTTCTATCAACTCTCGCCTTTGTATCAAGCTGCCATTCCTCCTGCATCATCACCATCCATACACCTCCCAGGCTGGACCTACAAAGGAGTCCATCTGATTGCAGGGTAGCACACACAGCCCTTATTTCAGTCCTCCTCAGTAAAGGCAGTGTGTTCTCTAAGTGATGCTTTGTTTAGGGTTCTTTCTTTATATGGGAGGTACAAAGGGCTGCTGAAGACAGTATCTGTCTACTTTTCCTTTACGCACCGGGAAAAACTGAGCAACCACTGCTAAGCAGAAGAGTTAAGGTTAGGTTGGGGAGTTACATAAGAAAGCAGGGGTATAATCAAGGTTTGGGACTACATGAGAAGCAAGACCTGTTCACCCTATATCTCTCTGACCTGGTGACTCAATGACAACACCCAAACAAGGGAAGCTGAAATCGGTGCCTTCCCTGCCATATACTGCTGCTAAAATACACGCTGGAGAGTAGGGAACTGAGATACAGTTCACAAGTCCATGAGCTAGGCTCGGGGATAGATCCTTAACTTTACCAATAATAAAAAGCCTCTCCTTCCAGCAAGCCATCAGTGAGGAGAATTCTAAACACCTCTGGAAAACAGCAAACAAAGCAGAGTCCAGATATGGGAAGCAGATGTTTAACAAGACGAGTGATCTTCGCCATTAAGGACAAGGTCACAGCCAGGCTGCTCTGCAGACTTTAATGGCCCTCAACAAACGATCATGGCATTTCCTTTCTATTGGAGGGGAGATCATCATATCTGGGGCTGAAAACTAAGATCTGCTTTCGTGTCTCAAAACCAATGTGATTTTAAACTTAGAAAAATTTAAAGCCAGAAAGTACCCAAAATGTTAAATGGCTCCATCTTCAGGATAAATGCGTAAAGACTTTCTTCTTCTTCCTTCTAATTTTATTTTTGTTTAGAGTGCCCCCAAATTCAGGAGCTATTTCAAGCCCTTCCTGAGTTGGATAGATGTGATTGTGTTCCTGAATGCCCACACAGCTTCAGCCACGAGCTCCGCACAACTGATGACACCTGTGAATGGTGCCCAGGATGAGTTTGGAAGTCCCTGGAGCTTCACGCGGTCGAACATTCTCATAAGGCAAACTCTCATGGCAGGCAAGAGCCCAGGCAATCTTCTCTATCCAAGGACATCTGCCTACGCCTTTCACAAACACACACTCTATCTCTAGCATCAGTATAGTTTATTGAGATGGAAGTCACACTTATGTGGATAGAAAGAGAAAATCTGCACTGACTCACCACCATTATTTTTTTGTATCACAGTCCTTGAACTAATACATATATATGGAGAGAGATAATTGATATGAAAACTACTATGCATGTCTATTCATGTGATGTTTTAAGAAGAATAGGAAAAGTCAGGGACTGGAGAGATGGCTCAGTTGGAAAACTACATGTATTTGGAACCCTAGTGCGGAGGAAACAAAGCCAGATAGGACCCAGGGCTCATCGTCAGCCAGTCTAGTTAAATCAATAAACTCCAGGTACATTGAAATATCCTGTCTCAACAAATAAGATGGAAAGTAACATGAGTACAACACTTGAGATTGACTTCTGGCCTTCCTACACACTGGAGCACATGCATGCATTCACTACTACACACAATAAATGCATACACATGCGCCTACACACACATGAACACACACTCATGGAACAAACAAAAATCATTTCTTTGCATCCAAAATCACAAACTAATAGACCAATATGAAACAGAGCAATGCAATGTAAGCTGAGACATAGGTAAGGAAGCAGAAGGGGGATGTAGCTTTGAATGGAGCAATTAGTTGAGTGATGACTAAATATAAGAATGAACACTATTTTGATTTTAGACAGCATATGATTTGGATCTGGGGCTATAGGTCCAGTGCCTGTTCAACATGAACAAAGGCCTGGTGTTCAACCCCAGCCTTGCACAAACAGAGATCACAGAGGTCATGTGCTTGTAGTCTCAGCTCTTGTGAGGAAGAAGCAACAGGATCAGAAATTCAAGGGCATCACACAGCTAGCTCAAGCCTGTGTGAACTGCATGAGACACTGGCCCATAAGAGAAGAAAGAAGAGGAAGAGAGAAGCAGGAGGAAGAGGAGGAAGTTACACAATGTAATCACTTCTTAGGAAGGCAAGAAATGGTGAGATTCCATTATCTACTTTCATAACTAAGAAAGGAAATGCACACTTGGTAAAAAAAAAAATCACTCAATAATCTGAAATTCTCAGAACTTCTCGGATCATTACAGACATTGTGTCCTTTACAACTATTGAAAATGAACAGGTGAGCACAGAGAAAATGGAGCCTCCACACACACTTTGGACAATTAGCTCCCTTTCTTTGGCATAAATGCCTAAAGACCCAAGGAAACCATACGTGCCACACACTAGAGACACCACAGCAGGGAAAATGCACACGGTGCCCATTTCCATGGCCATGGCTGCCAGTGTGACTGCTGCTGGGAGCAACTTTGCATGCAAGCAGGGCTCCCTAGGTGAGAAAAGGAATGACCTAACCGACACAGAACTCCAGGCTTTGTTCACTAGGAAAACTAAATACATGTTTATCTGGTTCCAGCTGGTCATTGTTGTAATATCCTGGACAGACTGAAAAAAAATGAGCTAAGAATTTCTATGAGCAAACATTAACAATGCTGTTGCTGTTGACTGTCAATCACCACGGCTTACACTCACCAATCACATGCCATGGTTGGATGGCTGGTTTTGGGTTTAGGTACCTGCCACTGCTGAATTTTTCAGAAGATTGTCTGAGGTTAGTGACCACGGCCACTCCTGCTCACATACAGGAAACACACACACGAGTCAGTTGGAAATCTGAGCAAGGCTGTGTGTGCACGGGAAGGTGCGTTTGCACATATGGCAGGACCAGGGTTCAACCTCAGGCAACATCAGCTTATTTACTGAAATAGGCTTTCTCACTGGTTTGGAGCTCACTAGATTAGGCTAGGCGATCTGCCCAGGGATCTTTGCCTCTACCTCCCCGGGTCTAAAATTACAAGCAAGGGCACCCACCCCAGTTATTGCCGGGAGGTGCAAAGAGCAAACTTGGGTGCTTATGCTAGCACAGCTAGCTCTTTTCCAACTGAGCTATATCCCCAGCCTTGAGCCAGACTTTGATTTAGAAATTGAGTCTTTTACCATCAAAACCACTACCTCTCCTCTGTGGTTTCTCATTTGACTTACCAGGGAAGCTCTAGAAAAATCTACTAAGCATTAGGACCCATTGCCAGCCCCGAGAGTTCAGAATCTCTGGGAAGAAGGGCAAATATCGGTTTTCTGAATTATCCCACAGGGTTCTAATATGCAGTCAAGGCTCCAAATCTCTGATAGATCTGTCCTTTCTCCCTGGTGTGTAATGGCTCAAATCTGCCTCCCTATGTGTCCTCTTGAGAGAATCGAGAGAGTGCTTCCAAAAGCCTGGTGCTGAGTGTGAGGCCCACAGGCCCTCGGCCTCACGGGAGAGCTATTGAATGAAACTCTGTATTTCATTCAAAACCCAAACGTGCCTGCAATTCATGCTCTCTCCTCCAGCATGCCACAGAGAGGAGGACACTCCAGTGTCTGGAGTGATCTGCAGATGCTGTCAAAGTCACAGCAAGAAGCAGCCTCTTACCAGTCAGCACTCCTTCTCCTCAAAGAGCCCAGCCCACCCCAGTCCCTCCCAAAGGTCATATAAGTGACACAGGCCAGATTTCTCTCTCTCCTCCAGACTATCAGAGTCAAGATCCTAATGTACCCTATACATCTCTATGAGATGTTTCCCTAATATTTATACCGTGGTACCCCATAACTCAGAATTCCTATTAGCACCTTCAGGAGACAATGTGTTCCCAGAGGTATATTTTGGAAAATATTCAACTAAAAGAAACCATCTTTTTTTTCCTCACTTGCATGGCTGCCCCAATCCTCCTTCCATAGATTCTGGTACTTTGCTCATGTACAATAGTCATCAAGCGATGTGGCAATCCAGCAAGCCTTTATCAAATGCTCACTTGCATGATACAAAGGTGGAAGCCAGAACTCAACCTTAAATATTTTCCTTCGTCACTCCCCACTTCTTTTTTGAGACAGTCCCTCACTGAAACTAGAGCTTACTAATCTGACCAAACTACCTGCTCAGTGAACCCCTAGATCCTCCTGTCTCCAACCACTAGCCCTGTGGTAACAGGTGTGTGTCACCTTGCCCAACTTTTTAACGTGGATGCTGGTATCTGAACATTCGTGTACAAGCAACACTTTAACCACAGATCCATCTCCCTAGCCCCTGCCCCCAAATGTCCTAAGGGAAGTGACGCATCTGGATCCATCTGGCTGCTGACATTATCTCCCTGTGATGCTCCCAGGAGGAGCACATGTTGCCTTCTGATGAGACACATGGGGCCCGGAAGTAGAGACACTGAGCTGCCCTCCTCCTCAGCATGCAGTCTGAAGCAGAGAGTCAGCAGATTCAGAAGACAGAGGCCAAGAGGCAGCAGATGGCAAATCAAGGGAGACTCTCAGCCACTTGCCACGCTGGTCCTCAAGGCAGTAGGGGAGCTAGAAGACAGAAGACAGGTTGCAAAAGAGGGGGACAGAAAGAAGAAAGGGAGGAAGGAAGGCAGGGTTTGACAGGAGGAAAAGAGAGAAGAAAGGAAAGAAGGAAAGGAGACAGGAGAGATGGAGGGAACAAAGAAAGAAGAAAGAAATGAGGAAGGAGGAAGGGAGGGAGGCAGGAAGGAAGTAGGCAGGGAGGAAAGGAAGTAGAGAGAGAAGAGAAAGGAAAGGATGCAGGCAGGAAGGGAGACAGATGAAATGAAAGCAGGATGAAGAGAAAGAGTGAAAGAAAGACAAAAGGAAAGGAGGAACCCACCAATTAGCCATGGGAGCCTCTGCCTGCATTATCTGGGAAGCCCCTAAGGCATGGGCACATCTGGATAGCACTGAGTGAGAGTCAGCAATCAGAACAGAGAAGACTTTTCCTTGGATATGTAAGTAGTAAACTCAGCCCTGAGAGAAGAGGCGGGACCCATGCTGTCACTACACCCCTTTCCCCTTAGAGAAGAGGTGGGACCTAATCTGTCACCACGCCCCTTTCCCCTGAGAGGATAAGTGGACCCATGCTGTCACCAGGCTCCTGTCTCTTAGAGATGAGGTGGGACCTATGCTGTAACCAGGCCCCTTTTCCCTTAGCAAGCTTTGGAAGCACAGGAGTAGCAGGGAGAATGTGTACTGACAAGGAAAGCCTTGCCAGCCCACTGGCTTCTGGTTTTACTCCTCCTGAGCAGACAGACTGTGCCTATATATGATGTATCATGTTAGCCAGGGTCTGGCCCATGCTCCAGGAATCCTGCAGCGCACTCCAGACACCTTGCAACTGTATGTACTCAAGGTCATTCCTCTGGAAAAATACTTGAAAAAAAAAAACCATTTGCTTTTCAACATACTCCTGGATGTTGGAGATTCACAGTTATAATAGAGCAGTGCTCACCTCCATTCACCCTCCAAATAAATCCATGTCCAAAGTCACAGAAGCTGTAAATGTGTTGTGTTCAGTAGTAACACTTTCACCTCAGGTAATTCAAGTGAACATAAGACAACTAGATTGATCCTATGACATAGAGGCCCTTCCAGGCTGAAGTCAGAGAGACTCATAGCCACTGAAGGTGCTGAGACATGCTGACTTCCTGACTTTGAAGATGAAGATGTAGCCATCAGCCAAAGAAAACAGGAAACCCACAGAAGCTTGAAATGCAAGAAAGCACGTCCTCCCTTTGAGTCCATAAAAAGTAAGTGAGACCCACTAACACAATGACATCAGCCCAGGGATGCCAATATGCCAGGGACTTCTTAAAGCAAAACATAAACTCTATGTTATTTTAGTCACTCATTTTTCAAAAGACTTATTATAACAGCAATAGAAAGTTAATCAAGGGGCTGCAGAGATGGCTCAGCTGGTAAAGTGTTTGTTACGCATCAAAGACCTGAGATCCCATGTGAAAAAAATGGTGGGTATTCACGTGTCATCCCAGTGTGGGTTAGCTAAAGACATCTTGATCTCTGGGACCCACTGACATACTAGCCTAATGGGACAGCTAAAGGCCAAAAACACTGTCTCAAAGCATGAGAGCAGCCTGCACCTGAGAAAACACACACACACACACACACACACACACACACACAAAACACACACACACACACACACACACACACACTTCTGAGAGTTGGTTCTCTCCTTCCACTACCAGGGGTTGAACTCAGGCCATCATATGTGCTGGTAGGTGCCCTTACCTTCTGAGCAATCTCACCAGCCTCATACCTGACTGTTCGGTGGGTTCTGATTGAACTTGTGTCTTCAGGCTTGCAAGCTCCTTACTGGCTGAGCCACAGGAGGAGGAGTCACATTACTTCCCTGAAGTCAGTGTCACACTCTCCCACCAGAGTCAGCAGAGTATCTCTGAGTCTGGCTCCTGGACAGCTACAATGTCAAGCCATAGCGCCAAGCTGGCCTAGGGTTGCAATGGGGAGGGGGTCACTAAAGTCATGAAGCATTCCAGATAATGGGGAACTGGTACCAATGTAATGACCTAACAATAGGGGATACTTTAAATACATGACAGCTGAGCTGGATGACAGAGTCTAAAAAGCATGCCGAAGACTGGTGTGTCGGCTCCGGTGATCTTCTCAGTGTATGCCCCACAGTGGTTAGAAGGCACAGAGAATTCCCTCTCTATTTCACTTATGATACATGTATACCGAGACAGAGGAGGGAAGAAGAGAGAAACAGAGACCCGCTAAGCTAGGTCTCGTAACTCACAGCACCACCCTGCCAATATTTGCTGGCATTTGTTATATCTTTTGGCTTTGATGTATAATTAATCATCAAATGCTCATTTCACACCAGCAATACATAAGGATGCATGCAAAGGCTCAGAGGAGAAAAGGAACCCAGAGTTCTGAGTGGCTTTATTAATTCCTTCACTCTGCAGCTGTTTATCATAGATTGATTACTTGGTGAGCACTCTCTTGGGCTCTGGAGAAGCAGTCAAGAGTGAGATATAGAAGCCTTGGCCCCCAGGGCTTGCACTAAAAAGGAATTTGGGACAATAATGACAAAAAGCAAATAGCCAACACAATTTCCAAGTCTCTCCTGTAATCTCATGGAGTATAACCCTCTTTAACATCTAAGACTTGCAAGGGGATTTTAGCAAACACCTACACAGTCACACAGTGACACAGTCCCTCTAAATTCTTACTCCCCAAAGGATTTTAGCAAACTCCTATATTATCTCAGTCACCCAGAGACAAATTATCTCTAATTTCTTACATTAAAAACAATTCAAACTCGGATTCTGTCTTCTCCACCAACACCTTTCACTGTTCACTAAAAAGACACTGGTGCCTTGGTCTTGTACGTCTATAGGAGAATTCTTTGGCCTTCTACAGTTGCTAAGTTCAAACTGGGTCTAGCAAACTGCCTGGCAATGGCTGAAGGTCAGCTCCTATGTTCACATTACCCTGTATCTCATAGCTCGAGACCAGCATTACTAATCTTCCTCAAGTAACATCCTGACCAGTTGCCTCTGATTACAAATGGGACTGAATGAATGGATGCCCACAGCTTACTAGAGGCCTATTAGGAAGCCAGCGTCTTTGTCAATGCCTTGGGTGTTCCTAAGGCTGTGCCCACACTGTAGCAGGCAACATTCTTTCTCTACTCATTGGACACCAGTCAGCTGCCCTTTTCTGAAAATATCAAGGTTTAGGGGAAGGAAAAGAGGACCCATGACAGAAGGGCCAGAAAAAGTTACAGAAATGCCCAGGCCCTTGACAATGCAGGGTTAATGAACCAATGCTCTCTTAGGGAGGACTCACTCCTGTGGGGGACATCAAACTGTTGGTATTAGAGGGAAGAGAGCTCTAGGGTCCTTTATTGTTAACCTTTCTATGGTGCAGGAGAATTGTCTGTATTCTGTCAATCATGATTTAAATAAATGCTGATTGGCCGTTAGCCAGACAGGAAGTAGAGGCAGAGCAAGGAGAATAGGAGAATTCTGGGAAGTAGGAAGCCCTCTTGGCACTCCTTCCTGAACCACCGAAGAAGCAGGATGTGACCTGTCCCACTGAGAAAGCTACTGAGCCATGTGGCTAACATTGATAAGAATAATGGGCTATATACATTATAAGAGCTAATACGAAGCCTGAGCTAATGGGCCAATCAGTTTGTAACTTATGCAGACTCTGTGTGATTTTTCTCTGGGACTAAATGACTGTGGGACCTGGTGGGAGGACAGAAACCAATCAGGCCCCTCATGCTACATTTCTGGGTTCTCAGATACCTTCTGTCACATGATGTTGGAAAATAATAATGGAGGCCAGGGACATGGCTCAGTGGGTACAGGGATCACCGCATAAGCATGAGGACCAGAGATGGGATCCCTGCCACCTAGACTATGGTCCAACCCTGGTTGTAAGCATCTATACTCTCAGTACTTCATGGAAGTAGGAAGGGTGAAGAGACAGATGAATCATGGGAGCCTGCAAGCCACCCTGTCTACCTAAAAGGGAACTCCACCTTTAGTGACAGAGTTGTGTGATACCTGACATAAACCTCTGGCCTCCACAACACACATGATATTAAATGGAAGATTCCAGAAGTAAACTATTCCTAAGTGTTGTGTGCCACTGTGAGCAATGTGATGAAATCTTGTGCAATCCTGCCCCATTCACCCAGGGTCTGAGTCATCCCTTGTCCAGTGTATCCATGCTGTAGACACCATCACTTAACAGACTGCTATGTTCTGCTACCCCTGTTTTACCTAAAGATGGTCCCAAAGCTCCAAGGTGTGTGGTTAGTCTTGTTGGCCAGATTGCTCAGAGTATCTGTCTTTGTCTTCCGAGGCTAGAACTACCCCAGGCAACTGTGTGAATGTCTGAGGATCTAAACCCTAATCCTCACACTTACATGTCAAATGTTTTAAACACTGAGCCATCTTTCCGGTCTTCCTGTCCCACATTTAATAAATTAAACTAAACATAGATATGTTTGGTAGAAAAAAATAGCTTATAGGGTTTACAAATGTCTCTGGTGTCAGACATCCAAAGGGTTTTGGGACACACACTCCCACCTTAAGAGGAGATGACCATTGGTGGTCTAAGCAATTCAGTTCCAGAAAGTTCTGTGATATTATTCTTATTATATATCACATCCTGTGATAGCAACTTTTTTTCATCATATGTAATTATCAAAGCTCACTTTGATATCAAAGCCCATGCATAGTGGCTCAATTCTGTAATCTCAGCAACTAGGGAGGCTAAAGCTGGAGGATTACCATGAGTTCAAAGCTAGCCTGGGCTATATAGTGAGTGCCAGGCTAGCCATGGCTAGAGATCAAGACCTGTCTCAAAAAAACAAAACTTCAGGTTGGGGAGATGGCTCAGCCTGTAAAGCGATTCTCTGTGAGTACAAAGACCTGAGTTTGGACCCCCAAACCCATGTGAAAAAAATTGAAGCATGCACATCTTATCCCAGCTCTACAGAGGCAGAAACAGGAGAATGCCTGTGGCTTGTTGGCCACTCTGGCTAATTTGGTGAGATCCAGGTACAATTAGAGAAGAGTGATTGAGGAATACACCTGATGTCAGGGCTGGGTGGGGGGCTCAGTGGGTAAGGGCGTTTGCTGCACAGGCAGGGGGATCTCAGTTCTAATCTCTGGGACCCATGTAAAAGCTGAGGTGTAGTTGCACATGTCTGTAAGGCATGTGGGGAAGAGAGAGGAAGATTCGAGGGGCTCACTGGCCAGGAAGCCTAGACAAAATATCAAGACTTAGGTTCAGAGACAGATTCTGTCTCAAGGGAAGGAGGTAGGTGGCTTCTTCGTCTAGCCTCCAAGACTGTGTGCATACGTATGAGCCCCCCTACACACACACACACACACACACACACACACACACACACACTGGTACACATATACACATGTACACAAAAATCCATAAAGTAAATAAACAAGCAAAAATAACCAAAACAAATGGGTCACTTTCCAGGCTACATTGCTTAACACTTTGTATAGACGATGAAAGCAGGCTTCGAGCTCAGCAGGTTGCACATAAGCACCCTGTATGAGAGCAGTGTGAAGTCAAGTCCACCAGGCCCCAGGCATAAGACACAAACTCTTCCTTATGCTGCTAATACTTTAGACATAAGTAGGAAAACAAACAGAAAGTGAAAACCATTGTTCTGGAAAAATTCTCAGGAAAAAAAAAAATAAAAGCATTCCTTGCACAGGGCAGGAAACCCTCCGCACCAAGCTGCGATTGCACCTTCCCTTCTTGTGTGAACAGATTAAACTAATAGATTATGAGCATTATTCTTAAGCAACATATATCAGGGTTGATGGGAGCCTGTTCTTGAAAGATAAGCTGCATATCAGCACTGAGGGAAAATGAATTAAAATGCAAATCTTAGCATGCCCCCATTGTGAGGCTATCTTTAATAGATATGTCTCCCTGAATATATCACAGACCAAGCTGTCACCGTGCATCCCAAGTAGACCCAACCAACCTCTGCTGGCATTTCACAAAGGGTCAGGCTTATAATTGGATTTTGCCATGGGTGGGGTTTGTAATTGAACTTTCTCCTTGACCTGTCATCTTTGCTACACAGGGAAAAATGAACTGGACCCACACTTTACCCCCTGCCCCATTTTGAATCAGAAATTGGGGTCTTAACTGAAGACCCAAAAGTATAGCATCTCCAGTATCTTCGCCTTCCTAATCCCCCAAGGTAGCAGTGCTCACTGGGAGGTTCCTGGATCCTGCTATGATTCCTGAGGGGCGCCTTTGGCAGATAGTGGACAATGCTTTCATGCTGAGCTGAGGAACAGAGAGGAAAGAACTTTCCAGAGGCTCTGTCTTAGGACATCCCCACACCGCATCCTCATTGTGATCAAAAGAGCCAGCTCTGCCTCAGTTAGAGGAGCCAGATATCTAAAAGTTTGTCGGATTAAAATAAGGAGCAAAGCCAAGTGCAAAGTAGACAAAATGCCAAAGGACTGGGAGAGTGGAGGGATCTCCGGGACCTCAGCTGCAGCCACATCAGAGTGGAGGGGGATCCGGGACCTCACCTGCAGCCACATCATATTGAAAAGCAGTCAGACAGGGCTTTGGGGATGGTTACTTTGGGGAAGTCTTTGTTGTAGGAGTGTTAGGACCTGAACACCCAGAGCCCTCTTAGAGCTAGCTGCAGTAGCAATGCCTATAATCCTGGGACTTCTGTGATCAGATCAGTGGAGACAAGATGCAGCAGTCAGGAGACCCTGTCTCAAACATGGGCAAAGGCAAGGACCAACATCTGAGCTCACCCTCTGAGTGCCACACATGTATGATGGTATACACACACAGAGACACACAGACAAACACACACAGAGACAAACACAGACACACCAGCACACTCTATGAGGAAGCGCAGTGTGAACTGTGCATTCAAGAGCAGATAGAGTCTGAATAGGTGACAAAGGTCCACCAAACACAAAGAACCAAGACACTTAACATGACTGAGTAGTGCTGTGTCCCTTCCTGTCCAACATCCACACTGGTTACAATGATGTGACTGCTAACTTTTACGGTGACAGAAGAAGGATTGCCAGCAGGACAAGTCTCCCGCACACCTGGGAGGAATTATCCAGATTGGTCTCACTGAGGGTTGAAAACCCCATCTTTTGTAGATGGCACCATTTCAGGACTTTGGGCTCTGGAGCGAATAAAGAGAGTAAGGAAGGCCGAGCAGCAGTAGCAGCAGCAGCAGCAGCAGCCTTCATCCCACTGCGCTTCCAGGCTATGTGTGCAGTGTGGCCGGCCGCTGCCCTCTGCTCCAGGTGCTCAGGTTTGTGGTTGTAGGTTTCAGTTGGTCACCTGTCATTTGGACTCTGAGGAGGAGGAAGAAGTGTTTGGAATCCCTAAATTCATCAGGAAGGGGAGGGCAGGAGTTGGAGGCGGCTCCGCAGGGGGTCAGTGTCAGATTTCAAGGTCAGGTGCTTCACTTGAATTGTCAGCCTAGCTGCTTTCTCCTTAGAAAACTAGGAGCCACTGAATAATAATGACAATAATGAGAAGAGGCGGGAGGGAGGAGGTAGGAAGGGAGACAGAAGAGGGAGGAGGACTAGGGAGGAAGAGGCCTCTGCCACTGCCACCAAGGAATGGGAAGATGAGAGATGCAGCCATCTGCAGAAATCGCTCCCTCTGCGTCCTGTGTGTGCAGCAGACGTAGACTTCCCAGGAGAAACATCAACTGTTATTTCCTACCAAAGAAGTGGCTGGTAAAGGACAGGGCAATCCCACTGCCTGAATGTGGTCTTTGCTTTTTCTAATTCATTGTCCATTTTACCACTGCCCTTTCCCTTTCCCTGCACCAAAACGCTCATTGACTTTCCCCAGTCTAGCCAGCTCGGAGAGTTCCCCTCAATAACCCATAGTGATTGCTGGGTCCAGTGGGAGCCAAGCAAAGGGGGAGGGTGACATTTCACTGCACCCTAAAACCATTTTATCCCCAGGCACTGTGTTTACACGCTCACCTGCAAGCTCATCAGACAAGTCCAGAAGAAACTGCGGGGCCTGTGCTACAGCCCTGTGTTAAGAGTGCCAAGCTTCAGTGAAGTGGCCGAATGACAAGGCGTTGAAAGAAATGTCCACTTGGGGGCAGACTTGCTATCTCCATGGGTTTGGGAGACCAGAGAAGAACCAGGCCCTGTTTCTGTTTGGCATTTGTAATGTCTTTCCTAAAGAGCTCAGTAAGCTATGTCACAGGCAGTACTAAGGCTGTGTGGCCCTGCCCTTGTAGCAGTGTTGGTATCAGTAAAGGTAGTTTGGGGGATTCATATTTTCAAGCAAAAATACTTCAGTGCAATAACTAACTACAGTGAGCTGTCATTTGCGGAGCTGTTAGTCCTCATACAACCCTTACCCGCCTATCTACACTCCCAGGTGCCAAGCTAGGCATGCTGGTGTCGGTCCGTAATCCCAGCACTCGGGAAGCCGAGGCAGGAGGACCACTGTAAGTTCAAGGTCAGTCTAGGTATACAGCAAGTGCCAGGCGGGCCAATGATACAAAATAAGAGAGAGGATGGGAAGGGGAAAGAGAAGGAAAGTGAGAGAGGAAGGGAGGGAAGGAGGGAAGCAAAGAGGGAGGGAGGAAAGTAGGAAGAAGGAGGAATAAGGAAAGGAGATAACCTTATGCTATCTTATCCTTACTGAGCAGTTCAGAAGGCTGAGACACTTCATTAGCACATCTTAGATCACCCAGCTAACTTACGAAGGACAAGCGCATTGTTGGAAGTCAACAAACCAGAATGGAAGTTCTTCATTGACAGCAAAAGCATATGCAAAATGATTTACTGAATATGCATATGAATAATAATGAGTCTTTTCATATCTAGACCTGCTTGGCTGAGGTCTATGTTTTTCCTTCAAACTTTACTTAAGATCCCGTAATAAATATTCAACTTTATAGAGCTTGGTGGTCCAGACATGGTATTTAGCCTGACATGGAAGCAAACATTTCAAACATGCTGGCTGCCATCTTGTATGATGCACGACCAAGAACGCTTATAAGCAATTAGAACATTTTAATATGAAAATGCACAAGGGAGACTTTGTGGAAATGCCACTCTTATTTCTATAGAAATGGGAGGCTGCTGGGGTAGAAATCACATGCTGAGGACCTTCCCACTGCCTGGGGAGAGTTCCCAGGACTCCAGCTTCAGGTATACTAATTTATTGGACGAGTAGGCTTCTGGTATGGAAAAAAAAGGAATCGGCATTAAATATATTTTTCAGACATAAAAGCATCAGTCTGGCTTTGGAAACACAGATCAAATGATACAACAAACAATTTCCTCTGGAGACTTTAGTCTTTGATCATTGACAAGTACCTCAGAGTCGGTGGTGACAGAATGCATACCACAGTAAGGATGTGACACTTGACGTGATTGGTGTCCCTCCTCCCTAAACAAGCACTTTTAGTGAGCATCCACCCTGCATTGAATTGAGGTTTAGGCAAAATTAATCCTATAGAGTATTACTCTTCACACCTCCTCAGTGTGACAGGCTTAGGTTAAAATGTCACCTCAGCCTGGCATTTATATCTATCAGTGGTTTTGAAATTTATTTAAAAATATGATCTGAAAATATTTCTCCTGAGCTTGGAGATGGCTCAGTCAATAAAATAAAGCCCCTGCTGTGGAAGCATGGGGAGCTGAGGGTGGATGCCCGGGACCCACAGAAGGGACTGACTGCCCAAGTGTTAGCATTAACCAAAAGTCCCCACCACAATGATCTTGTCCAGAGTTTATGGCAAAGCACATCCTTCACACCTGTTGAAACGGCTAAGTGGAGTGGACTTTAACTGGCTAGACAAAGCTGTTTTATTTAGAACATTTTTGCATTTGTATAAGTATGTGTTCATGTGTGTGATGATCAGTTTACATCAACTTAATACAAGCTAGTGTCATGTGGGAAGAGACTCTCACTTGAGAAGGAAATGCCTCCGTGAGATTTGCCTGTAGACAAGTCCTTAGTATATTCCTTCATTGATAATAGTCGTGGGAAGCCCCAGATTCCTGTGGGCAGTGCTACTCCTGGGCTTGTGGGTCTTAAGAAAGCAGGCTGAATAAGCCATAAGGAGCAATCCACTAAGCAGCACTCCTTCATGCCTCCAGGTTCCTGCCTTGAGTTCCAGCCTGACTTCTCTCAATGATGGGCTATAATATGGAAGCTTAAGCCAACTAAACCCTTTCCTCCCCAACTTACTTTGCTCATGGTGCTTTATCACAGTAACAGACATCATAACTATGACAAACCTACCCCTGCCTGTACATGCACATGTGAATGCAATGCAGGTGTGGAAACCAAGCATCAATGCTAGGTGTCTTACTCAGCCACCATCTTAATTTTGGGACGGGTCTCTCGCTAAACTTAGAGTTCACTGATTCACTTAGGCTGGTCTGTGAGCTCCAGGAGTCTGCTGTCTCTGCCTCCCCATCACCAAGTTTATGGGGGCTGAACTGCTGGACTGGCTTTGTCTTCCAATGTGGGTCCTAGGGATCTGAACTCAGGTCCTCATATTATTTTCATAGTAAGGATTTTACCAACTGAGACATCTCCCTGCCTCGATTTTAGACTTTTTCTTTAAAAACTAACAAATAACTAAATCTTGATGTTGCATTGCCTCCGTGAACGGCTTCACATTACCACAACTACCCTCACCACACTCAGAGTAACTTACAAAACACTCCAATGGTCCTTTCCCCTTGGTCTGCTCCCATGGGCTCATTTCTCTCGCATCTTTTCCTTTTAGCGAAGCGACTTCTTGTATTTTAAGGTTCCACCCATAAGTCCTTCCGGCCTACTCTAATAGTGGCTCCCCTCATTTTCTCAGTCCCTCATTCTATTCAGAACCAGTCATGGCACAAAAGTACATCGCTTGCCCTTTCTGTACTTGTGGCTCCCAGGATGATCCTTAGCAGGTGAATTTTCCTCTTAAAGGTGCTGTTACCATTGGACAGAGGAACAGGAAAATTCTCATTAAAACCTCTACCACACACAGCACTCACCACAGGAAGGGATCTTCATCCTCTGCCTCACATCCTCTTTTGGGAACAGGTGGTCAACGTAGCTTGTCATAAAGATACACCAGTCACTGGAACAAAAACCCATGAACACACCTGGTACCTCCATCCTGAACTATGGATTCTGTGCTTTAGAAATCTCTATTATCTGATTCTGCCACTTCTGTGAAATGAGTTTGCATCCGCATAATGGCTTTGCACTGAGGCTGCTGAAGCCTGTAACCAAAGTCAGCCTTTGAAAGGGTGTTCAGGGTTTGTGGAGGATGCAAGATATCTCCCAGTTCCTCCACTCTGGGAGTTTATTTGTCCGGAAAGTATATTTTCTCTTACTTGATGTAATCTATTCAAAATTTGTTTCTCGCAATTAGGGGTTGGCCAGAGGACTCAGAGAGGGAGAGCGTCCTTGGTCATAATAACACAAAGCATGATAATTTTGATCCTGGCAAGAGATGGGTCTGAAACTTGGAATCTGAAAGTAGAAATCAGGTAGGCACAGAGAATACTGCTTTCCCCAGCGTCATGGAGGCAAGTCTCTCTACGCTTTCAAACTCCTTCACTCTAAACAGTGCTGGGCATCTGTCCTACGAAATTCAGCATGAAGAGAAGCAGGTGATGGTCTCTTCCTTTCCAGACACTGTTTGGATGAGTGTTTATGTTCTGCCTTGACAATTAACATATATGGGGTTTTCTCTAGGGCAAATAATCCTTTAATTTACTTGAAATGTTTCATTAGTCAGACGCCCTTCCTACCAGAGTGGACAGCAGGCGAAGGGGCTGACTGATGAAGAGGTCACCTCTCCATTCATTTTGTCTCTGTCTGTCTTCTGTTATGATAACACAATGCCAGAGACAGAAAGACAGTTTATAAAGAATAGCTTTATTTGGCTTATGATCCCAGAAAGCTAGAGCTGGCACTGGCCTGTATTTTAAGAGGGCACGTGTACCGGCTGCTTCGTCACACAACAGGAGCTCCACAAGGCAAGACAGAGCAAGACCAGGTCAAGTTTCCTCTTATTTCACTAAAGCCACTAATGTCATCACGGGGCCCTACTATCATGACTCGGCCAAGCACTGTCTCCTCACAAAGACCCCACCTCCAAATACCATAGGCATGAGAATTGGGGGAATAACTTTGCAACCCATGAATTTTGGGGAAAAAAGGTCACTCACTATCACATTCTATTTAACAATTACTTAATACCCAAACAAGAGGAAATCCCAAGGAATCAAAGTTACAGAACCCAACAACCTTACATTTCAACTGAATACAGGAATGAGTTGGGGGATGAAATACAAGTAAACAAGATGAAACAGGGTCACATGGAAAGAGTGATTCATATATTGAATGAAAAGATGAAAATTTGCTGGGAGGCTTGTAGCTTCAGCTCTAGGGCTTCCAACATGCTTTCCTGACCACCATGGGCACATGCACTCCTATGTATACTCCAAACAGATTCAAATGTATAACTAATTATACAGTTAAAAAAAACAAAGCTTTAAAAGCATCAAGACCAAGAATCTATGGGATGATTCCATAGGTACGGAGACCCACAGGAAGGAAGAAGGTTGGCTGAGAACAAGAGTTTTAGGAGGCAAACTAACAGGGCCATCAGGAGCTACGTCAGTCACGGAGGCCCTGCTGAAGATGAAAACGTTGCCTTCTGCTATTATGGAGTTTTAAAGCAATGGGCATGAAATGTAATTTGACGACTATCTTGAAAGCATCTTTCTGGCTGGCCATGGAGACAGTATACAAGGAAAAACAGGATTCTGGCTGGCCATGGAGACGGTATACACAGAACAACAGGATTATGAAACGCTGAAATAATTTCCCAAGGATAGTGGTGCCTGTCCTCACACCATGGCCCTGGAAAAGATGAAGGGTGGATGGGGAAGAGTTTCCAGCATTTGGTAAGTATTAGATATGGGGATGAGGGCTTTTCAGAAATGAGAGGAAGAATGATGGCAAAGAGTCTTCAACAGGATGAGATCCACTTCAGTGGCATTGTACAGAGCCTGGTCAGGGAGAAGCTTCGACAATATACAGGTTCCACAGTCAAACTCCAGCACCACTGCGAACAGGTGTCACAGCACTTATACAGTCATGAGAAGAGCAGTGTGGACCTAAAACAATAGTGACTCAGAGTTTAATACGCTCTTCCTGGCTCTCTGGAGAAGTGCTTTTACCTTCCACAGCCACACCACACCACACCAGGCTCCTATTGTCTTACTGCCTTTCTGTGGCAACAGGTGGAACCAAAGCACACTCCTGCCAGCACGATAGGGAAATGGGGGAGGAAGCCTTAACCAGAGAGTTCTTGAGAGTTGAGAGTCGCTAGAAATTGAGTTGAAGGGTGTGTGTTTTATGTGCAGCTCTTGATATAAACATGGCATTGCATCATTTGTATGGGAGCTGGGAATGCAGAGGGTGTCAGAGGGGAGGGCAGGTTTTTGTTCATCCACCAGTTATTAACTGGGTACCTAGAACGGGGAGAATTCAGGAGCAGTCAAAGGGGAAGGCAGGCTTGTGTCCATCCATAATGTATTAACTGGGTACCCAGAACGGGGAGAATGCAGAGGGAGTGAGACAGGAAAGCAAGCTTATGACCATCCATCAGGTATTAACTGGGTACCCAGAATGGGGAGAATGCAGAGATAGTCAGAGGGGCAGGCAGGCTTGTGTCATGTCCATCCATCAGGTACTAACTGAGTACCCAGCAGGGAGCAGATCCTGTGCTGGGCAAGGGAACAGAATCAAAGCAAAAATCTTAAGTATTATGTTATGATTTGGATTTCAGACACCCCGGAGTAGAAGAGCTTATGCCAGCCAGGCTGCACCAATGGAAGACAGCAGAACCTTCAGCAGACAGAGCAGAGTTGTACAGAGCTGGTGATTGAGAGTGTGTACTCGAAAGGTAACCTCTCTCTTTCCCTCCTCTTTATTTCCTAGCTACCATGAGGTCATCAGCTTTTGCTTTGCCATCACAGCCCTCCCCTTCAATGTTCTTCTTTGACTCAGAGCCAAAATAACAGGACCAGGCACCAACATTGTAAACCACAAGGCAAAAATAATCAACTCTCCTTTAAAAAAAATATTCCTCTCAAGAATTAGTTACAGTAGCAGAAAGCTCACTAACACAGACAACTGGCCTCAAGAAGCAGAAATACTGCTGTGACAATACCTGATGATGTGGGGTCAAAAAAATCTTGGAAAAGGTTTTAGGTACAAGTTAGAGAAAGCTTAGAACGAGTGAAGCAATGACTGATGGGTGATTCTAGTGGGACAGACGAGGGTGTGATAGGAATGTATGTAGTAGAGGCAAAACTCATGAGGTTTCAGATGGGAATTAAAACATCGCTGGGACTTAGTGTCTGCATGGTGTCCATGCCCAGGGGCTTTATGTGAGGCTTTGTTGCAATGTGAGAGACTGGTCTGTCTGGCAGAGGAAATTTCAAGACAGTATATCCAGGTTTTGGCTGGCCAATTTTAGTCAAATTTATAGCAAGAATCAAGAGCAAAAAGAAGATCTGAGATTCAACCAGAATTTTATATAGTCTGGAGAAGGAATAGATCTACTTTGGGTTTTGAACAAGTGAGTTTATCAAGCATGGAGCAAATTAAAGTAAAAGAATACATAGCAAGAAAATATAGATAGATAGATAGATAGATAGATAGATAGATAGATAGATAGATAGATGATAGATAGATAGATAGATAGATAGATAGATAGATAGATAGATAGATAGATGATGGGTGAATGGATGGATGCATGGATGGATGCATGGGTGCATAGATGGATAGATAGATAGATAGATGGATGGATGATAGGCAGACAGTAAAACATTACTGGATGCTCA
This sequence comes from Ondatra zibethicus, assembly GCA_004026605.1. NCBI lineage: Eukaryota > Metazoa > Chordata > Mammalia > Rodentia > Cricetidae > Ondatra > Ondatra zibethicus. The sequence continues at coordinate 21,095 of PVIU01020046.1, forward strand.
TACAAAACATTTAGCAGAAGCTGACTAGAGTAGTTGAGTCAGCAACTAGTACTCCCAATTGAGCTTTCTTTCCATGGCTGAACTTCCCACTTCTCTTTCCCACCATGGTCACTTTTACACCATGGAACAGACAATAGTGACCTCTGTTGGAAAGGTCTCACCATCCTGCTCTCCTCAAGGACACAACAATTTAACTTTGTGGCTATTCTGCTATTGTCTTCCTTCCCTATCACAAAGCTTGGGAGCAGTTCATCTCCAGACAAGGGTCCTTGGAAGACATTTAACATAAACATGCTTTTGTCTGAAATGGGAGGAGGAGTCAATCCTGCTTTTGAAGATAGTTTCTCAGTGAGCTCCAACAGCAAGTGACAATTAGTCAGATAAGAATAACTTAGGATGAAGAAACCCCTGATGGGGTATTTTATGCTGACAATAGGTATTAGCTTCATCATTGTGGAGCTGGTGTTGCAGGTAGGTTCCATGCGGGAGTCATGGAGGTTTCCATTCAAATCTCAAAGCCAAGACTCAGAGGTACATCAGGATGTGGAATGGCAAGTGGTGGCATGTCCCTGCAAGTAGTCCCTAGGAAGCTGCTGTGTGGAACTTTGAGAGTTCAGCCACAGCTGCAGTAGGGATGCCATGAGGGTGGTAGACCAGCCAAGGGAAGCCACCTGGGGCAGCAAGCAGAACCAGCCTAAGAGAAACCGTATGAGCCGCGACTAGCAATAGCATATGGGTGGGGCTGCTGAAACCTTTGGAGCACATGTCACAGAGAGTGACAGCGTTTGCCCTGCTTTGGATTTGTGCTGCTTTTGTACGATATTTTTTGTAGTCCTTTTAGGATGGGAATTTCAACCCTATACTATTATATCTTGCAAATACACATCTTTAAACATATATTTCACAGGCTCCTCATAGCTAAGGGTTTACCTTGATTTCTCGGGGCACACTTAGATCTTGGGATTTTGAGCAAAGTTGGAACCAAATGTAGTCTAAATGTAGTTTTGGGGACATGAACCAACTCCATCTTGCATTGTACATTGACATCAGACTTTGGGTACCAGGAATAGAAGAGAACATGGTGATTGAGCACTGAATGGATCCCCAAAGACAATCCACTAAAGGTTGGGTCTCGGCCAGATGGCACTGGGAGATAGAAACATTGGGTAGCAGGGACTGATTTAAAGGAGGACACTCAGAGTGTGTCCCTGGGGATCTAGACCCTTCCTTTTCCTCTCCATGGTTTGCCATGAGGTACACAACTTTTGTCCTTACTAGCATTCCTTGCCATGACATCCTACTGTGCCACAGACCCAGAATAAGAAGGATGAAACCTCCAAGACTGTGAGCCAGATAAAGCTGAGCCCCTTGCAAGTTAGCTCAGTAACAGGAAGCTGACTGACTCACATAGTGAATGTTGCAAAGAGAAAGGTAAATAATGCCATTGCTTTGAAGAGAAATCTTCGTCAGTCTTAAAGCCATGTTCCAAGGCACCTCCCTCCCACGGCCCTGTGTCTATACAACAGCATAGAAAATACTACTTGCCACAGAGAATAAAATGTTTTCAAGTAAGTATTCAAGAGAAACTCAAGTTTTTTTTTAATCACATCTACAATGCTAAACTCGCAGGATCTGCTCAACAAATATTTCCTTAATGAAACTAACAACTTGAAAGAGAAAGTAAAACACCCCTTCATTTGCTGGAACATTACAGCCAAAATGACAGCAAGTTTCACTGAAAGGTAATCATGTGGAAGTGCTCCAATAAAATTCAAATTGGGGTTTTATATACAATCAAATGAGAGTCTTTATGACTGAGCACCCAAGAAGCCTCACAGGCATGTAGAGACAAGCACAAGGGGAGCGATGGCGGCTGACACCGTTGACTAACAAGCCAAACCTCACTGAACTTCTAAACCTTATGCACAGCCATCTGATGCTGTAGTTACACCATGCCCAATCAGCTGCCTTCACTGCAGTCTGCCCACGTTCAGCAAAAGACTGGCTCAGATGAGCTCGGGGGCACCCCACACTGCTGCATGCGCTGTACTGGGTTCTCTCTGGTGCAAAGCAACTTTTGCACTTTGTGTGTGTGTGTGTGTGTGTGTGTGAGAGAGAGAGAAAGAGAGAGAGAGAGAGAGAGAGAGAGAGAGAGAGAGGGAGGAAGAGTGTAGGTGTCCACAGAGGCCAGCAAGGGTACTGGCTTACCTGGATGTGGAGTCACAGACAGTTGTGAATGGCTGGACAGCGAGGCTGGGACCTGAACCTGGAAGAGTAGCCATGCCTTCAAAGGTAAAGCCCTCTCTCCAGCTCCTGATGCACAGCAAGTGGGGCAAATGTTACTGTTAGAGGCTGAGCCCGTCCTGCCTTCTCTCTGTGAAAGCATTCTAACACACTCCAGGCCATCTTCCCCCTCTCACCCACATGGCTAAGACATTCCTCACAGCGTTGCCATCACGTCTGCCTGCTGAGGGGTCCTATGAGCATGCCTGCCAATCAGTGCACCTCCACCTTCTATCCATGGAACTAGTTTAGAGACTGACAAGGCTCCGAAGTCTACCTATGTGATATAACCTGTGGGCCTTCTGTAGGAACTGTTGAGGAAAAGTAGGTAGCTTTCTTTTCCCTGAGGCGCACAAAGTTGGCAGGGTACAAGTCTGAGGCTGTCAATATCTCTCTTAGTAAAATGCAGCTGATTGTAAATATAACACACAGGGGGCAAATTTACAGAAGCCTATGAGTTAATCAAACCAATATATTAAATTATACAATAAGTAATTATATACAGATCGTATATTATGTATAAATTATAAGTGCAAATTAAATATATGAATTAACTTAACTTTGTTAGAGTTTAGTTTTGAAATGTCTTCAAAGATTTGGTCCCCAGCCTAGTGAGAGGCAGTGCAGTTCAGAAGGTGGGGCCTAGCAGAAGGAAGCAAGCTGGGAGCAGCTTGCAGGGTACAGCATGTGCTGTGCCAGTGTAGGGAACCTGGGTCCTCAGAACCACAGACACCTGCTGAGGTAGTCTGTGTCTGTAGTCCTGGTGCTCCCACGGTGAAATGGAAGACAGAGACAGGAGAATCACCAGAGTTTCCTGGGCTAGCCAAGCTAGAGGCCACAACAGCAACTAACAAGAAAAGGGAACCTGTCTCAAAGACGACACAAGGCACGGTCTAGCACCCAAGGTCATCTTCTGATCTCTCCACACAGGGACACACACACACACAGGAACACATACACTCGAATATACAGAAACATACACACACGAACCACACATAGACACACACGCACACAGAACACACACACAGGAACTCATATTTATAGGAACACATACATACAGGAACACATACACAGGAACACACAGGAACATACACACACAGACACACACAGAAACACACATACAAGAACACATACAGAAATTCAGAAGAACATACATACACATGCACAAGAACACACACAGGAACATACACACACACACAAGAACATACACGCACACAAGAGAACACACACAGGAACACACATACACAGGAAATTACACATACAGGAATATATACACACACAGCAATATACACATAGGAACACACACACACAGGAATACACACACAGTAATATATACACATAGAAACACACAAACATACACATACATACACACAGGAACATAAACATTCCTGTATGTAGCATATACATAAAGGAATACACAAACACACACACATATATGCAGAAACAAATATACATACACACAGGAACACACTCACACAGGAGCACACACACATACTAAATTGGAAATAAATAAATAAATAGATGGAAGTAAAATCATCCTGGAGTGCACCCTTGATGACGATATTAAGGTCCTGCCCTCTCCATCCCTCACTCCTCTCCCACCCCTGGTTCTGTCCCCTCCCCCCTTTCTACTGGTCATAATATAGGCAGCTTTACTCCAACACAGTTTTCTCTCTCACCGTGGTCCCGAAACACCAATGTCAAGTCACCATAGATTGAAACCCCTAAAACCACGGCTCACAAGAAACCCTTCCTCCTCTGATACCTGACTTTTCTCAGGTATTGGTCACGGCATTAGAAAACTGATGAACACAAACCACTGAGGCACGAGCCAGTTGCACTTGGGTAGCCCAAATGAGAAGTAAGAGGCCACAAAGAGAACAAAGATTCCAGGCCAAGGAGGATTTGCTGTCAATCATCAAAGCAAAATTACAGAATGCCCAGCTAGTTTTGAATTTCAGAGAGAAAATAAAATATTAACATCACTAAACTTGCAGAGAATGTTTGGACCATACTGACATTGATTAAATATTAATTGAATTTGGGTTTGTAGATTTAGCTCAGTGATAGAGTACCTGTCTAGCAAGCTTAAGGCCCTAGGATCAGTCCTTAGCTCAGAAAAAAAAAATAAACTAAATTTAACTCAGTTTTTTAAAATTTAATCTGATAATCCTCTGGCCAGAAAAGAAGCAGACTGGCTTTCTGAAGCCAGCTTAGCCAGAGTTGTTGTTTACTGTGAAGTATGCGCCATCCATCATGTTTCCCTCTCATTGTACCCCTTAGAAAAGAGAGACGCTACTGTGGTGTACGCCTTTAATCCCAGAACTTGGGATGCAGAGATAGGTGGATCTCTGTGAGTTTGAGGCCAGCCTGGTCTACAGAGTGAGTTCCAGTACAGACACAGCAGTTACACAGAGAAACTCTGTCTTGAGAAATAAGCGGAAGGAGAGAGAGAGAGAGAGAGAGAGAGAGAGAGAGAGAGAGAGAGAGAGAGAGAGAGAGAGAGAGAGAGAGAGAGAGAGAGAGAAATAAACTGCCCATTCTACCATACTTCACTCTGGGTGTCTCAGCTGCTTTTCTATCACTATGACAAACACAAAACTTAAAAAAAAAAAAACGTGTTTATTGAACTTGTGATTTCATTGAGTTAGAATCCATCATGACAAGAATAGCTGAGAGTTCACATCTTGATTTGCAAGTAAGAGGCAGAAAAAACACACTGGGCATGGTAGAAGGTGTTTCAGATGTCAAAGCCCACCCCCAGTGACACACCTCCTAATCCTTCCCAAACTGTTCCACCTACTAGAGACTAAATATTATTTCAAGATACATGTCTATGAGGGCCATTCTCACTCAAACCACCACACTGAGGAACGCATGACTCTCTTAAGCTTTCTTACAGACATGGGCAAGAAGTTACTGACAGAAGCATGGGTAATCCCTAAAGCAGCTTCGCTGGGAAGTTTTCACCAAGCATGAAAAATGGCTTCCCTCACAGCCTATATTCCCACATAAGGAGTTATGGAGGCCCTTCTGCTAGTCCCCCATCCTGCATAGTCTAGTCAATCCAGATACTCTGAGACCAGTGCAGTTTGGGCAGAATTGCACACAAGTGACTGGAACGAGTGGCTAGAAGACAAGGAGAGGGTCCAGTGACCCTCCTCACCCCTTCTTTCTCTGATTGACTAGCAACAGCTCAGAGGCCCAATCATGATGGGATCTCACAAGCAGGTCCAGCTGATCTCAGGAAGATGGCGGCAGTCCAGCTGGCAAGATAGTGCCATGCAACAAGAACACAAATAAGCAAAGTAAATATCAAATATGTCTGAGCCCCCACAAGAAGAGTGTCCTGACTCCTCTCACAGTCCTGCTGACGTCTTCCCCTACTGCCTTTCACACGCACCACTTGTGATGAAGCAGCATGGAAAGGCAGACAATAAGGCTTCGCTTTCTGTTTTAAGATTGTGGAATCTCTTAGAGGAGCCCTCAGATCAATCCTCACATCCCAAAGGGAGACCAAGATCCACCGTAGGAATGTCATTACTGTGGAAATGTCTCAGGAGTGACACACATGGTAAGACTATAGAAGGCTCCTGGATTCCAGGCCTGTTAAAGTGTTCTACTCATGGTGTGGAAGGTAGAGAGAACTGGCCATGCTTTAGGTAAGCTGCAGTATTCAAACCCCTGTGTCCTAAGAGGTGGCCAAAATGCCTATTAGGCAAAACATAAAGGAACATAGTTCTGAAAGGTGTTCTGGAAACTTGGGGCTGGGGATGTGGCTCAGTTGGTGGAGTGGTCGCCTAACATGTACAAGGCCCTGGGCTGGATACCCAGCATAGGTACCAAATCAGTTCTGGGGAGGACTGAGGAGGATTAGAAATTCAGCCTCAGTCTTTGCTACGTGGCAAGTTCAAGGATAATTTGGGATACATGACACTCTGTCCCAAAGAACAAAAATCCTGAGAAAGATTAAGCAAAACCTACAAGCAACTAAGGAATGCTTAGAGTAGGAGACAATCTTTTCCAGGTAAAAGAACACAAATTGGTTATCCAGTACCAAATGGTCAGCCTTGAAACTATCCATAAGTAACATTACACAGGCTGAACAGGTTATATTTAGGAATATATATGTGTGTATATGTATGCATGTAACAACAATTAGTTTTTTTTTAAAAAAGAGGCCATGAATTTGAAAGAGAGCAAGAAGGAATATAAGGAATATATTGGAGAGTTTGGAGGGAGAAAAGGGAAGGCAGAAATGGTATAATTATATTAGCCTCAAGAATAAAAGAAAAAAGTTTTAATTAAAAGATGATGTTCTAGGAAATTAAATGAGACAATGAAATGATCCTAACTAAAGACAGAGCTGGACCTGAACCCATCTTTAACTCTACGACCACAGTCTCACTGAGTCTTGTAAAACCACAAACAGAGCCTCTGATTTGTAAATAGAGGAGGATGGGGTGACCCATGCTAGTTGGGCATTACTCAGGAAGGTAGCCATATGGGACATCTGCAGCATCAGCTGCTAGCATCGTCTTGAGATGCTTACCCAGAGAAATAATGGACCTGTCTAGTGAAAAACAAGATGGAAATGCCCTTTGAAATGTTAAAAACTAGCATGCTCCAAAGAAAGGCTGGTATCGTTGATTCTGAGGGGATGACTTCACTCCTAGACACCTGGCGTCTTCCACTGAGACTCCAGAGGGAGCTCTCAGAGTCTGCATCTGGATCCTGGGACACAAAACCAATAGTCAGTGATGAACACCTCCATTGTGGTTTGCTTTAGGAGCCTGATGTCATTTCACAAAGGCCATAGAACAGGTGGCAGATAACAATGCCTTCTGGCCACTATGAGTTTGGGACATTTCTTAACTAGCAAGTTAGAGAAGAGACACTTCTCCCATGACCAACTCCTTGAAGTGGTTTGTTTATATGCACGGAGGTGGAGAGAGCTACCCTATGAATCAGAAAACTGATGAGGAACATCCCTGGGTTTCCCTTCACAGGGGCTGGCCTCCTTGTCTCATTCCTGAATGTGTGATCCAGACCACCAGTATAAAGGCCCCTAATTGCCCAGAAGCTATATTGGCACAATGGTCTTTTATTATAAAACCATCATTCTGTGTCTTAGTTTGCTACGGCTTATCTCTCAGAGGCCCCAGAGGGATGTAGGGTAAACCACAAGGGCCAAAGTAAGCATTAGACAAGACACACTTTTAGACAAACAGACTTCCATGTACCAAAGGGTAGGCCCATTGCAGTATTTACCTCCCAGACACCCAGAAATCCCTGAAAGAGCACTTAGCTAATATTTTCTTTGCTTGGCGCTGCAGCACATCTCTTTCTTGACTTTTGTATCTACCTTCTTAGATCCTCTCCTTCTGATTCTAGCATCAGTACCAGATTCCCAGCCAGGGTAATGAGCAGCCAAAGATGGTGTCTACGAACATTTGACTGGAACACAAGCATGAGGAACTGAGTTCAGATACACAACTAAAATTCTAGTGCTGGGAAGTGTGAGACAAGAGAATCTCTGAGACTCACTGACCAGCCAGACTAGCAGAAATAGTGAGGCCCTGTGTCAGAAAATAAGACTGAGAGACACCTGATATAAACCTCTTGGCCTCCGCACACAGGTACACACATGTGTATCCACCCATATATACATACAAGCATGCATGTGCACATGCATAGGGATACATACACAACCATACACCACACACACACACACACACACCACCTCTAACCCACAGAGCTAGCAGATTCACTCAAGAGTCTTGTGTTTATCCTCCCTGGTTCCCATTTGCTTTCTATTTTCCACTGAAGACATGACAGAGAATAAAATCTCTGCCCGTGCCATGGGAGACCAAGCATTTGATTATTCAGATACAATATCCCACATGCTGTGAGTTGCCCCAGTAGTTCTCTTGGTGACTCAGCATGTCAGCCCTAGCCTGTAATTACCATCACAGTCATCAAACAATAATGACCTGTATCGTCATCGTCTCAGTGACCTTGGGATACATCATCTGCCCCTTGTTAATGATGAGCAAGTTGAGGATGAGGGTAAAGATGTCACAGGTTTAATCAAGGTCAGCTTCAGTAAAGGACCTAGGGGCATCTTGACCTCATAATCCATACTATCACCAGGGCCCTGTGATCACTATGTCACTACAACAATGGACTTCTGATTTTGAATACACGGTCTCTTACTTATATGTATCTGTGTATGTGTATATACATCCAGGTGCCTTCAGAGGCCAAGAGAGGGCAGCATATTCCTAGAGCTGGAGCTGCAGACTGTTGCAAGCCATCTGCTATGGTGCTAGGAAACAAACCAACACCTTCTGCAAATACAGCGAACTGCCTTAACTTCTGAGCCATGTCTCTAGCCTCCACATATCCCCTTCTTATGAAAGAAGCACAAACTCCATAAACCAACCGGAAGGTCTGGCCTGGAACAGTCCATGAAAAGGAAGACATTGAATTGTGTGTGTGTGTGTGTGTGTGTGTGTGTGTGTGTGTGTTCAGTTTCACATGTAGGTACACATGTGGGTAAAGGTACACGGGCACACGTGTACATGTGGAGTCCAGACAGAAACCTTGGTTGATACTTCTCAAGCATCATCAACCATTTTCATAGAGACAGAGTCTATCATTTGTCTGGAAATTAGCAAGTAAGTTAGGCTGGCTAGTCAGGAAATCTCAGAGATCCAGCAGTCTCTGCCTTCCCGGTAGGGACTATAAATGTGTATCATCACACCTGGCTTTTTAAACATGGCTTCTGGGGAGTAAACTTGGCTTCCTATGATTGCAGAGCAAATACCTTCCAAGTCGACCCACCCCTCCAGCCCTTTGGAGGGGCTCTGTGTCTTAACCTAACCCTTGGCCTTCAATATCCATTTCTCATTTTTCAAGAAAGTCCGCCTTGGGGGCTCCATCCACCTTGTGTTCCCCTGGGAACACACGGTCTACCTCCATGAGTTATGTTCTGTGGGCTATGTGAGGAGGGCCATCTGTGTGTCACATGTGATTTGAAGGCAGGGAAGCCAGAACCACCAAACACTGCCCAGCAATTTTCAATCAAGCACTTACAGCAGTGTTTCCAGGGTAATTAGATTCATGGCCTGCCACAGGGAACAATTTCTTCTAACTCATCTGGACTACAGACACAAGCATAAACACTCCAGTGGGGCCCCTAAATCCTGACCCAAACTTGAGCTGAGCTGACTTTCATCTCATGCAAGAAGTTTCTTTCTGAATTATGGCAGCTTTCTTGCTTCTAGCTTGAAGTAAACAGGCCTCTGGGAGTTGCAACACGACTTTCAGATGCAGATCTACATGAGGAAAATAGCAGCTAGCGAGAGAGAGAGAGAGAGAGAGAGAGAGAGAGAGAGAGAGAGAATATGGCAGACATGAGCGCACAATGAGAGCATGCGTGCATGGGAGGGAGGGTGAAAGGTGGGAAGAATAGATGATAAAAGACAGGGAAATTATGAAAATTGGAGGAAAATGGATGGGACTGGAATATATTATAATGAATGAGGTAACCCAGGCTTGGGAAGACAAACACAGAATATTCTTTCTCATATGTGGATCTTAGTTTCTATTCTAATGTGTGTCCCTGTAACTCTCTCTCTCTCTCTCTCTCTCTCTCTCTCTCTGTGTGTGTGTGTGTGTGTGTGTGTGTGTGTGTGTGTGTGTGTGTGTGTGTGCACAAACCAGGAAACTATAAAGAGACTCATAAGAGGAGAAAACGGAGGCTTTGGAAGAGAAGGGCTGGGTTGGTAACAGAACTTTTACTCAGGATATCAAAGTGGAAGGAGAAATGCTGGGGATGGACAGGCTTATGCAGGATGGGAAACAAGGAGATTGAGAAGAGAGGGGAGGGATCAAACCAAACCATGTCTGTAAACAAATTAAAACTTCTCTAGAAAGGAGAGACAAGTAAACGGCTCCCAGCTGCCCGCCAGTGTAAGTTAATTATCAAAGCCCCCATTAATTACGTTACTCCACCGGATTGGCTCGGACAACAGGACACCAGCATCTATTTTACATTTTAATATGACACATGATTTTATTAGTATGTTCCGTCAACTCTGTTAGAAACCTGCATCTTCAAAGGAACCCCGCCACCTAACGGGGTAATAAAGGAAAAACCACAATGGATATTATAAATTTAAATAAAGTTGGGAAGTGTGAAGATTATTTAGAAACTCTCGGAATGGCTCCTCACATGCAAGAGAGGTTCATTAGCATAGAGACATTCAACCATCTAAATTAAACCTTTCTCCTGCTTTTGAAGGAAGCAACTTCTGCTCCATCTTAAGCTCCTCATGGGTTCTGAGAAGGAGGTCAGCTGGGTTGCAGCAGGAGCACAAAGGATGAGACTGCTGGGTGAGCCCCTCTCTGCCACACATCTTCAGCAAAGTCAGAGGAACAGGCGAGCCCTGGAAAACGAGCACACACACCCCTACTTTCCACCCACTCTGCGTTTTTCCCGGCTCACAGCAGAACCTCATTAGTGCCTGCCCTCCTCCAACAAACACCTCTGTTTCAGGAGGAAAATCGTTTGGGCCCTGAGCTATTAGGTGAAGAAGACAGAAAGTTACACAAAGACTGGGGAGTTGAGGGTGACAATGCAATTCTGCGCAACAAATGGTTTCCAGATCTCCAAAGGATGGGGACCCACTTAATCTGCCTTGTAAGTTGCAGATGGAAGAGCACAGAGAAGAAGGGAACTCACAAGTAAGAAGTCACAGCTGGGTTGAAGAGACAGCTCAACTGGCAAACAACTGCCTCCCAACATGAGGAGCAGGCTTGGAGCCTCAGGACCGATGTAAAAGGCTGCAGTTGGTGATGCACACTTATAATCCAGCTTTGGGAAGTCTGAGACAGGTGAATCCTGAGGCTCAGTGACCAGGGTGATGGACAGGTATCCTCCCAATAAACCCAAGACTAAGTTCTCAGCACAAAGGAGATTCATTTTCCCCAGAGGGGCAAAGGGCAGAGAATAAGAGACAAAGACAGGAGATAAAGGACAAGGGAGAAGGGAGAGGGGAGAGGAGACAGGAATATTTGTCCCAGAGGGGGACAAAGGACTGCCTCTGGACAGAGAGGAGACAGACATGGCCCACAGAAAAAACGACTGTTTGTAAAGGTAAAGGGGCAATCTCATGTTAGGATGAGGCATTTAATTTTAATTAGACATGTTAATTAGCTGAGCCAAAGGGAGCTTTTGACTGCTGGACTTCAATGCTTTGAGAGGTGGACCTTGCTAGTCAGCCTCGGAAAGAGAAGCAGCCAAAATAAAGGAACAGACCTTGGTGGTTAGCTTTAGGGATGCAATCTAATGGTTTTAAGCAAGGCAGAGGAAATAGGGGAGAATGCAAGGCCCACCAGAGCCATGTTTGCCATGCTTGGGCTGGCTAGAGTCCCTTCTGCCAGTCTAGTATACTGGATAGGCGCTGGGCTGATGATCTGTCTCCAAGGACAAGCAGATAGCATCCTGAGAAATGACACTCAAGGTTAACCTCCAGCCTACACAAACACACACACACACATTCATACACACAAAAGAAACTAAAATCTCAATTTCTGTACCCTGTGTTCACATCCTACTTATAGACATCATAGGAGACCCTCCTGTCTATGCCTTTCCTGGGGAATACGATCACCATTTAAGGGAAAAAGGAGCCTGAGAGAGCTTGAAGGAACATGGGGGAGACCAAAAAAAGAACACAAGAATGAAAATTCAGCTGCATCTCAAACCAAAGTTCGTGGAGAATATCCAGGTGCAGAAAAGCAATCCGTAACCCACAAAAGAACCACTTGAGGGTGGGTTCACTGTGTGCTAAACATGGAGCAGCCTCCTAAGTGCAGAGCAATAAACTTGAACCAGCTCCTTGCTCTCAATGAGCACTGTCTAGTGGTGTACCTTGAGACAGGGAAAGGATAATAACCACCTTAAGAGAATTTTAGGTGGATGTGTTATGTCATGTACGAAACAGAAGTATGGGGAGAGAATCAAGAGAAAGAGGCTGCACCCTCCTTAAAGGAGCCAGAAGCCACAGCGGGAAATCAGAAGAAATATCATCAGTACAGGAAGGAACCCTCTTATTTTTATTTTTATAGAAAAGGGAAAGTTCTAGAAGCTGAGGTGACAGCCATGTCTGTGCAGTGTTTACCTGTGCCTTGAGATTCCTGCAATTTTAAGTTCCTCCTAGGTCTCGTTGCCAGCCCTTTCAGAACAGGCAACATGTTGTAGTATCTGGAACGCCTTCCTGGTGGGGTAATAACCCCAGGAACCCACATGCCCTCCAACATCCATGCAGCTATCACACCCCATAAGCCATGACAGTAATCAGACCTCCCCCACCATGTTCTGCCCACCACAGCACACAGGGCAGAGAGCTGAGCTCACTTATCAGACACGAGGAATGTTCGCGTGTAGCTACAGCTGTGGATTTGAATGCCAGGAACTCATCAGGGTTTGATGTGTTTCTTTATCTCCACCTGCATCACAGTTACTGCTCAAGAAATCTTTTGTTCGGTGCACATAATCAGGACATAATTTGTATCACAATTTTCATCTGGAAAACTGCTTTCATGAAGATTCTCATTTCACCAGGCTATTAGGCCATCAGTGTTCTCCAAATAATTTCTTCCCCAGCATTGCTCAGGAGCAAGTATGAGGGCCTTCTACCATCTTAAAGGTAACATGAGAAAGGGAATAGAAAAGAGTATCAGTGCTCTCAGCTCTGCCCAATAGACAGGAGCATAGACAACACACAGTTGATCAAATGTGGAGAAAAAAGAACAAACGGGGCTTTCTCACTGAAGGAACGTTAGCAAGCGCCTCACACAAAGCTCATCAAATCAGAAGAGCTTCGTGATTTTAGAAGCCAATGCAAAATGAAGATGCAGAATCCACTATTGGAAGATGGTTTAACAAGTCCATTTAAAACATCAAGCCAAGCTGAGATCATTCTAAGAACAGAGATGTGGCAACCTCACTGGCACCCACAGTAAGCTGCACTCTTACTATTTTACCCAAGGACAATCAGCTAATAAAAGATGCAACAGACCTTGAAGTCCAGAATTCTGCCCCATCTATCCAATGACCATAGAAGGACGGACGGACACACACACACACACACACACACACACACACACACACACACACACACTTAATTGATTTCACTCTGAAAATTATAGAGACTCCCCAAAGCACCTAACAAAATGAGAAGCCTTAATGACTTCATGCCCTTTAGAACTGCTAAGTATTTGTTTGCATTTCATTAAATTTGCAAAGTAAAACTTGATTTAAAATTCCAAGGCCCCATTTCAATGATCAGCGTTTGAGGCTCCAAGGAAATGGTTGGAACAAATGAAGGGTAGAAGGCCTCTTTCCTTTTACTTTACTTTGTGAGCCTTGGAATTTTTTAATGAAAAATTTCATGGCACATGAATCATTACTTGGAGTGTGTGTG